>JASPKZ010008155.1:0-78039 GCA_030220185.1 Diploptera punctata
TGTTTCAGTTTGTAATAAGTCATTCTCCCAGAAGTCCTATCTTAATGGACATTTACTTGTGCATAGTAATGAGAAACACTTCAAATGTTCAGTTTTTAATACGTCCTTCTCCCAGAAGCCCATTCTTAATAGACATTTACTTGTGTACTAAGTAAGATATTTATATATATTAATTAGTAGGGGTGACATGTGGTCAAGATATCAGGGGCTCCAGCTGTTGTAGCTTGTTTTCTTAACCATGAGCTGCTGCTTATTAAAGCTACTCAAATTTGTCACAATGCTTGGTGGGCAATGATCCCATACTAGCCATAATTCCATGAGAAAATGTCTTCCCCCTTGGAGACACGAACCATAGATCGGTGCCAAGGCATCTTGCCTTATCCGTTTGCTAGTTGGCTGAGTGTGGGACATTGGATTATTTACAACAATTCAATATAATCAGCCTACAGACACAATCCATGTTAGAAAGTATCCGTAGGTTGGTTAGAGAAGAGATAAAAGATGCAACCCAGCAGACTGCTGTACCGCAGGTAACAAGCATTCCCCGGAAATGAACTCAATATACAACCATGAAGAAAATACCAGCAATGAGGGATTCATCACAGTAACCAGACGAAGGGCCAGACAGGAACATCAGAAGTGAAAACAGAAATCAAAATATACAGCAGCTACGAACTGCCCAACTAGTACCGCCCTTCACTCCCACCCAAAAGAGGAATGTTAAACAATATGGGAGGAAGGCTCAAACTGGCAACAAGACTATTCTGGATGTACATTGGACATCTGGATGGGGACACTATGGATGAAGACACTGTAGCCTATATGGCAGAAAAGGAAATAAACAGAGTAAAATAATGTTTTCACCATCCGATCAAGAGGAAGAAATAAAGCATTTAAAATAGCAATTCCACACGAAGACAAAGAAACAGTGGACAATGAAAATTTCTGGCCTGAAGTGGTTACTTTTCGTCCCTTTGAGTTTTAATATGAAATGTCAAAAATCAACAACTTATGCCGCCGCAACAAACAACCAAGACCGCATAATACACATCAGCAACAACAGTAATAAACATTAAACATATCAAAACAATGATTTGGAACGTAGAAGGGCTTAAGTCAGTAGTCGACATGAGCCCCCCTACTCACTTTCCAAGAGAATGACGTACTACTCTTCACAGAAACATTCAGCTTAGAAGAAATATGCATAAATGGCTTCTACGGGATTCACTCCCCAGCAAAGAAAGGAGACAGAGGCCGACCCTCAGGAGGATTGAGCTGCTTCATAAAGCCACAACTCCAACCCATCAGTTTAATAGCTCGTACAGTCAATACCCTAGTAGTAGTCACTGGGAAAATTAATATAGTAGGAGCATACTTCGCTCCCAAGACCGAACCAGAAAACATCGTCGACGAACTAGGAAAAGCACTGGAAAACACAGAAAACGACAGGCCCACCTTGTTAGCAGGAGATTTATACTGTCGCATAGACAAATGGGAAGCAAGAACTCAAGCGGTCACGGATTTTCTCCTCGACCACGAGCTAAGACTACTAAATAGAGAGAAGGACTATACATACATAGCATCAAATGGAAGAAGCACAATCGATTTGGTATTCACAAATATACAAGACGAAGCACGGGTGAAAGTGGGAAAAGTAGCAACTAGAAAGCACCTTCCAGTCTTAACTGAGTTCCAAATAAGAACTGAAACACAGGAACAAGAAGATAAAAGCCTCCCACAAAAAGCTTCAAGGTACATAGACGAGGTAAGATGGCAAACAAAAAAATAAAGTGAAGCTGCCGTCAGTAATGCATATGGCGAGGCAGGGAAATCTGGACGGAGCAACAGAAACCTTAAATGACATAATTATATACGCCACCACTCAACTGACTAGACATGAACGTACTGCAAAACCATGGTTCTATGAAGAGTGTTACAACATGAGACAAAGAACACTACTCCTACTCCATACCGCTAGGGAATATGGAGGCTACGCCCTAATGGAATATGCTGAAGAACGTAGGAAATATAAAAGACTACTAATGGAAAAGAAGTTAGAGTATGACACCTCCAAAGAACAGGAACTAATAGCCGAGGTAGAAATGAAACCTCAGAAAATCTTAAGGTCTTCAAAGAAACAGAAATCAAGCCCTCTCGTAAACATGAAGCAATGGGAAGATCACTTCAGTAACCTCCTGGGAGCAAAGGACAAAACGCCAAACTGCTTCACACCGCATGCGGCAAACATACATGACATGAGCCCAATTACAACAGAAGAAGTCAGCCAACTCATAAGAAACGAGAAGAAAAAATAACAAAGCAGCCGGTCCGGACAGGATATTTCCTGAACATCTTAAGGAAACACTTCAAGACTTGTTAGAACCGCTAACCTGTCTGTTCAATGAATGCCTAAAAGATAATTAAATCCCACAACAATGGAGAAATTCGATTATAACTGTCATCTACAAAGGGAAAGGAAGGAAAGAAAACCCGAACTCCTACAGGGAAATTGCCCTGGAAAATGTTATGTTCAAACTCTTCTCGAATATCCTGCTAAGACGTGTGGAACACAAACTACGTGCCAGTATACCTCAGAATCAATATGGCTTCACCCCGGGTAGGTCTACACTGCATGCTGTCCAAGAACTCATACAAGAAGTAATAACGACCTTAGCACAACCTGCTTCACCATTGTATGTGATATACATAGATTATTCCAAGGCATTCGACAGTATTGACAGGAAAATCCTCATCCAGAAGCTAGAGAACATACTAGGCAGCTCAAACAGCGAATTAGGAACAATTAAATAAATCCTAACCACAAACTATGTGACAATCAGTGATGGTATATCGATGTCGAGAAGTGTTACTCAAACAAGGGGGGTCCTACAAGGAGACCCGATGAGTCCCGTACTCTTTAATGTAATGACGTCAGACATCGGAGAGACTATAGACACAAGAAATGTTAAGTTACTCATGTACGCAGACGACATGATCATCCTCTCTAGGAATCAAGGAGGCCTCCAAACAGCCATGGAGAAAATTAGGATATGGGCACTTGAAAACTCGATGGAAATAAACAGCGCGAAGACAAAGGCAATGAAATTCAGGAAAGGAGGAAGGCTGGTTAATAAGGACCATCTTATATGCGGAGGAGAAACCCTAGAATTCGTATCAAGTCTACAAATACTTGGGGGTCACCTTACAAACAACTGGAACCGCTTTCTCACTTCATATATAGGATCGAGCAACAGCTGCAATGAAAGCCATGTACGATATCCCTAAACTCCAAAGTCTATCCCTCTCAACTGCAATGAAACTCTTCAATCTTAAAGTAATACCGGCCGCAACATACGGAATCCAGCTAATATGGAATTACTTGACGGTGAAAAATCTTAAGAAACGGGAGAACGTTAAATCAAGGTTTCTCAAAAGAGCACTGTCAATTTCAAAATATACAAGAAATAGTTATGCCTATACAATAGCCCAGGAATCCTTCTTCATCGAAGATATCAGACACTGTTTCAGATTACCGGAGACGCAAGCATACAGAATCGTCATCGAGGACAGACAGAACAAAGTCGCTCAGATACCGACAGGAATTATGGAAACAGACGCAATGAAAACAGAAACCTGGAAGCAACCGAACTTCGAAATTCGACACTTGTACACACGCTTCGCAGCCCATGGATTTCATGGGAATATATGCCTGAACAACATGTACCATGAACCCAAGGAGGACTGCATCTCTAAATTATGCAACAATCCATGTCCCAAATATCATCTAGCGAAGTGTAAAAACAGGACTCTACCACTAAACCCAGTAATTAAAGACTGGTAAAAAGCTAACTTAAAATTAATGTACACATTGTGTTTAATAAAGTAAAAAAAATATATTATATATATTGTCCACCGGTGTGGTCTCGGGATAGCATGCTGCCATGTCACGCAGCGGGCCCGGGTTCGATCCCTGGTCTGGACAGTTTTTCTGGGTAAGGTTTTTATCTGGGTTTTCCTCACCTGTAAGACAAATGTCAGGAAAACCTTAAGGCCCAAACGGTCCCCGAAATCATATGGCCATCGCAATCATCATCATTCATATTCATCTTAGGTTAAGCTTAGGATTAGGGACTCTCCTGGTGCACCGCTATCATCACCCATCATATCATCGGGGCAACGTAACCCCGCCTTCCAGGCGCCCCAACCTCAGAAGTGGGTTACAAGTACGCCATGCCAGGAGAGAAACCAGGAATGTCGAAAGACAAACCTGGGGTATTTGACAAAAAAATATATTTTCTATATTAAGTTGTTTGCACTTTGAACTTGCAAAGAACAATCCCATCAAGTTTGATAAATTGCTTGTCCTGAATTTTTGTGAAATGCATATTAACTTGTCCGTCTTAATCTTTGCCAATTATTTTATTTTTGTAAAGAATACTTTGAGGTTATCACTAACATGTAGACGAGTGCAAACATGATACAACTGCTAATGAATACATTTGTCATCATGATCCTGTAGCTCTATTTAGGAGCATAGGGCATCAATAAGAGCTTTCCACTGGACAATGTTGCTGGCAACATCTTTCACTACTTTCCTGACAGTAGGAAGATGATTTGGGTTTAAATTATTTCAGAAATATATTTTAAATTTGAAAGTTGATTTCTCAGCCATTATACCTGTGATATTATTGTTATGACATTTTATATGGTTATTAACTTCTGTGCTTTGCAAAAGTGTTTTTTTTTTACAAAATAGTGAAAAGTCTGTTTCCCTATCCAAAATAGAAAACAAATGCTGAGGAACATGAGATAAGAGATGCTGGTTGACAAAAGGAGAATTTTTCTTAATTAATTGTACCGACATTAATTTGTGATGGCTGTTGCTAATAATAGTGTCCCGTGGAAAGTTCTTACTCATGCCCTACGCCTGTTTAGTTTATTTTAATAATCTCAGGCCTCAAAATGCATATGATGGATTAACGGCTTTTTGTATGTATTTTCAGAATCCTAAAATCTATCTGTGACTTATGAGAAATATTTGCTAATTTTGTACCCAAAAGGACAATCCCTCATTGTATATATTGTAAGTTGCAAATTGCATATTTTCATATCAGCATATCGACGGTAGGCAATGAAAACCTCGTAATTGCATCAGTCATTGGAAACCACATAACTCCAGTAGCCAGCACAGAAATATGTGATGCATAACCTGTTGAGAACACGGACTACAAATTTATTAACAACTTCACTTGTATTCTGTAGTAAAATATGTGGCAACTATTGCTGTATCAATTTCATAATTATTTAAAAAGGTTACTTGTTTCTCCTGTAAAATTTACCAAAATGGATTTACGAGGTTTTATTGCCCACCATCAATAGGTAACATTAAAAAAATATTGGCATAATCATTTATTAAAATGTATTAATCACATCCATTTGAATTAAAAATATTGTTGTTATTACCTCATGTATAAGTTATTTGTATTTTTATAAAATGTTATTAAATTTAATCTTCTTATCTGGTTATGATATTGTATATGTACACTTTAGAACTATACTTTAAGTGAAACAGGGTTCTTAACATGTGGAATGAATATTACTACTAAAAATAAAAAATGTCCTCACCTCGTGTTTAACTCAGGGTCAGGTCGAGAGATGAAATGAGATGAAGCCCCTATATTTATAGAGGTCTGTGAATGACAAGGGTGCCGGCCAACCACGCCTGACGCACCATCACAGGGGCAGATGAACAAAATGATTCAGATGAATATCGAGAAATGGTAGAATGAAATTGTGGCAAGGGAAAACGGGAGAAAACCCCAAGAAAAACCTGCCCAAGCTCCGTTTTGTCCACGACGAAACCCATGTGGAGTGACCGAGACTCGTAAACGGACCCCAGTAGTGAGAGGCGAGAGTCTAACCCCCTTACACCAGAGAGCCACCTATATTACAACTGCTAATGAGAAATATTTCAAATGTTCCCTTTGTAAGAAGTGACTTAGGCTTAGCAAGGAGACATCATTCAAATTATTGGTTTATAATAAGCCAATCCTTTGTAAAACACATTTGCTCTCTTTGGTTTCATTTAATCAATATTGTGTTTAATGTGTTGGCCTGCAATACACTATCCTAATGGAATTAGCTGGCAATCCTGTGTGTTCTGGTTATACCAACAATACTCTGTCCTGGTTTAACTCAGCTACTGATCCACCAGGAAGTGTCCGTGTGGTGACCGGAATAAAGAAGAGGTCCTTTCATAGCTCGTATGTTTTGTAAGATGTGTTCATATTGGGTACCTGAGAGTACAACTGCCCCACCCTGGCCCAAGAATTATAATTGTGGGGTCTGGTCCTCCAGGTTGAGCTGAGGCTGACAACCTCGTCCTCTGATAGTGTCAACCTAGTTCCTGTTGACAATCTCAATACAAATAGCAGACTGATCCATAAAGGAAATGACAAATTCCTGAGGGAAAGGAAGCATGAGTTTGGATTTGGACATGGAATGGTTCTGGAAATGGACGAATGGAATATTGTTATGAGATAGACCTGGGTCATTCATGGACTGTATAACCTCATCATATGTATTGTAGTTATGATCAGAGCCCCCTATATCATGGGCATCACATTCGGACAAAGTCTGCAAGAAGTTTATAATTCTTTGTACATTATATGTTCAACCTCCGTAAACCAGGTCACAGAACTCCAGCTTTTGGCTCTGATTGGTAGACAGTTGCTTCTATTTCTTACACAACTCTTTACTTTGTCCACCTCATCGCCCCTTTATCTTTATACTCTCTTCCATTTACTACCTTCCCACCACAACTTAACTCTAGCTGCACCTTTACATCGAACATCTCACTATTGATGATTTTATCATTAATTTAACACTTCTCACTGAAGGATAAATTATATTTGAAGAGGAAATTTTTTTCGCCTATACCGAGACTCGAACCCGGGATCCTTGGCTTTCTGGGCCAAGTGTTCTACCGACTGAGCTACCAAGGTGAGTTGCGATCTAGATGCAAATTTTTCTCTTATATACGTTGTAATTCCCTTGCGCCAAATGCTTGAAATGGTAGCTTCTACCTTTCCTCATCCTTCTTTGTTTCAGCTGCCCACCTCTGGGTTTCCCTCCCATTTTATACCAAGGTCTGCTTGACTCAAAAACAAGCTCACTCAATATTTCCTTGGACAACACAACCAAGTTTAAGGTATATTTTTATTATTAATTTATATTTTATAGCTTCATCTTCAAGCCATTAATAGAATAAAGTTATACGTTTTATTATTATGTTTATTATTATTATATTTTATTATTGTTTTTGTTATTTTAAAATATTTTGTACTTTCTTTGTCAGGTGTATACTGTCCAAGGCCTATTATGTGCTATTAATTTATAATTTATTTAACATCTGTGTAATTTAACCCTGGAGAAGTAGAGGAGAAGACCTTATGGTTCTAACTGCATGAGGTAAAATAAACCAATTTATTATAACATAGGTAGAGTGGTGCGCTACAATCTCCGAGGATTAGTCACTTTTTTCATATTGTATTGCTTGTGGAATTTCGAACTCATAGATCATAAATTAATTTTCTCAAAACATTGGATGTTTCTCAACATTTTTTGATAGGTTTCTAGCAGTTCAAGTCTTTAAATTTATCAATATTTATTTTTTGTTCTTGATTTTTGGTTCATTTTTGCATCTATTTATTTTATCGCTATATACTGTTTTAACAAATAGTGGTGAGAGTTTGCTATTGTCGCACGATGAGTTCTAACATCAATTATACTTGAAGCATTCCTCTTGTGTATTAATGTGTGGTCATTCTGATTAGCTGTTAATCCATCAGGGGATCTCCAGGTCTCTTTGTGTATATTTTTTCTAGGAAAACAGGTGGAGCTGATTACCATATTCTTACTGACTGCAAAATGTATGATTCTTTGGCCATTGTCATTGGATGTTGTATGTAAACTATTGTACCTTTATATATTCTCTCTTATTCTACTTTGGCATTTAAATCCCCTAATATGATTTTAATATTGTTGGATGGTAAACTGTCATAGGTTCTTTCTAAGTTATGATAAAATTGATCTTTCATGTTCTCCTCTGTGGGCGCATGGGTATTGATGATTGATAAATTGAAGAATTTAGTTTTTAGGCGAATAACATATATTCGTTCATTAATAGGTTTAAAAGCTAATACATTTTTCCTCATCGATTTAGTTCCAATAAATGCCACTCCAAATTCTCTTTTTCCAGCTTCCTTCCCGCTCTGGAATATAGTGTGTGTTTTAGTATCATATATGTCATTACCCATCCACTTTGTCTCTTGTATAGCTGTTATTTGTATATTGTGTTGGTGTAATTGCTGTAGAAGAGATTTTAGGCTCCCAGTTTTATAAAGGGTTCTAACATTGCAAGTGCCAATTAGTAAGTCCATTTTCCTTTGCTTTAGTCGTCGTTGTTGTTGACCATCAGACGGAGACATGTTGGGTTTCTGAACGTATTTGATTTTACGAGGTAGGAATATCATCCCCACGCCCAACCTCCAGCAATCCTTGGAGGTCGATGATTTTTTATTGGGGTTTTCTCCCTTAGCTGGTACATCCCAATTTTAAGCGTTGGCAACTCGCCTTTTCGCCCCTGCAGTTCTTAGTATTAACCTGGAGCCACGACAAGGACGTGGTGCATTGTGCTGGGCAGGAATAAATAGCATTTCTGAGGTTTTATTATTGTGCACACTCCTGAGACCACATGAGCTCCTAGTGCTGATTTTTCCACTTCACTATTTTTGACATTTCTAAGGTGTTCTTTGACCCTTGTTTTCAAATTTCTTTTTTGTTTTTCCTATGTAAATTTTGTCACAATGCCTGCATTTAATCTGGTAAATTATTGTGTTGAGGTTATATTCATTCTTCAGTTAAACTTTATGTTTTATATTTGAAGGGAAAAATATAGGCTCAGACTGGGGTTTGAACCCAGGACCTTTCGCATTCTACACGAATGCTCTACCAATTGAGCTACATGAGAAACTCCAGTCTAAATGCAAATGTTTCTCTTATCTACGCCGTTAATTCCCGCGCACCAAAATGCTTCTATCTTGAAATGGTGGCTTCTTATCAAGAAGCCTTTTAATTGGGAATTTTATATACATTATAAAGCCAGTACGGCTTCTTTCAATACTTTTATTATTCATTTCATACATCTCAATGATGGATAAATTATATTTGAAATGAAAAATATATGTTCAGACTGGAGTTTGAACCTATTATCTATGTCAATGGAGTTGATAGAAGGGACATAATTTTACTACCCCCCTAGTGTAGGGGTGCATTAAATAACTAGGCCAAAGCTAGTTATGTGGCTGTTACCAGTTATAAACCAACTCCCCCACAGCTGTGAAAACCAGGAAATAAAATATTATAATTTATCCTTTTTTCAGAGGATTTTTGTAAAACATATATTTATTAAATTAATATTGAGAAGCTAAAAGCTATTACTATGATAGAAATAAGTAAATTAATGAACACAATTAAATTATTGTAAATCAAAGGTAAAGAGAAAAAATTTTTGCCTGAACCGGGAATCGAACCCCGAACCTTTAGCTTTCCGTGCTAATGCTCAGACCACTGAGCTAATTCAGGCTTCATTCATGATATATAGTTTTTAATTCCTGACTTACGTTGTTATACTTTAAATTTATATTAAGATTTCTATAACTAATATAATATAATATAAAACACACAGTTTTATTATGACAATTTGCGGGCTGGCGGACCGGCAGAGGGCCATCTATTGTTAATAGTGTAGTTCAGTACTGACATTGTATTGACAGCACAAAAAACATTTGTATTTCTCAGTAGACTGTTCTTGGTTCTATCAGTGTGGTGGATTTTAGAATTATCTTGAAAATTCAGTTAATACATAATTTATTTAGTAGAATTAAATGTTTAGTTAGCGTTTAACAGATTGTTTTTATACATTTAAAAAAAAAAATTTTTTTTTACTAATACTTAGTGCTTAGTTATTTAGTAATACTTAGTGCTTAGTTATTGTGTAATACATATATGGAAAACACAGTAAAACGTTTGAGTGTGTGTGTGTGTATATAAATTTTAGTTTCGGTATACATTTGAACATAATTTAGACACATTAGAAGCTGGGATTTAAATATGCATACAAAGGAGATGTTAAACAAGTAGAAACGAAAAAAAAAAGTATATATGGGTATAAGTTTTAAAAATAACTATTATATATTATATTACTATTATACATTTTGGAATTGTTCAGTATATAATCAATATAATTTTATTTTCATAACATAATTTAGAAGAGTGATGTATTTGTAGTACCTTCCCCTGTACCTGCTAGTGGAGTGAGTGCAGGGAGGATCTCTATCAACTGGTTTGAAATAGAGAATAGAACCATTTTTATAAGAATTAGGCATGAAAAATCCAATAATAGCTGAAAATAGGTTCCAAAAATTATGCAGTGAAAAGAAAAAAAAAAGTCAATCGTGCAGGAACTGCATAAATAAGCGAATTGTTGAGCAAGTTGAATTTACTGAATGTAATGTCAACCCTTAAATTGGACAAACTTAATTTCTTAAACCAACTTATTTAGATGTATCAATCTGCAGTGAAAACAATTATAAGTTATTATCTATTGCATATTCTTGTACAATTTTACGTAAATTTAAATAATTTCTACTGATTTATTTTTCCATCATCCTCTTATCGTGTCCTCGTTTTAGAAGCTCCAACCATCTCTATCTTCCCAGGCTTTGCTTCTTTTTAGTTCTTCCCAGTCGTATCCTCTCTCTTGTAGACTTTTCTTCACTTGGTTAATCCATCTTTCTCGTGGTCTACCTCCTTGTATCTTAGATTTAACAGTCTTTCCTTTTACATTCTTTTTAAATGTCCAAACCATTACTTTCTTAAAAACATTAAATAAATTAAACTAATGTAGAAACACAAAATTATGTACAAATATATAGCGGTGTCGACAGGAAAACCCATGGACAAGCTGGAGTAATGATTTGGATTAATAAAACCATAAGAAATAAAATTCAACACTACACTTACTGGAATGAAAGAATATTAGAGCTTCGACTGAAAATAAATAGAGGTAATTTGACAGTTCTTGGTGTATATGCACCAGAGGAAGGCCGTGAAGAAGACAATGAGAATTTTATAAAATATTACAAGAAATTTATAGCAAAATTAATAGAAATGATTACATTCTCATAATAGGAGATTTAAATGCCAGAGTGGGCAATGCTCAAGTCAACAATAATATTGGAACATTTGGCGAACCTACCAGCAATAGGAATGGGACAAGATTAAAGATTTTGCTATCTACAATGAACTGAAAATAACGAATACCTTTTACAATCATAGAAACATACATAAATATACCTGGCATCGTCAGGACTCAAAATCAATCATTGATTATTTCATTGCAAATAATAAGATTTTTAAATTGTTTCTCGATGTCAGAGCCTACAGAGGATATGATATTGGTTCAGATCACTACCTAGTAGAAGCAAGAATAAGATTTCCACCAAGATGGTTAAAAAAGAAGAAACAACAACAGAGCATAGAACGAAAGTACAAGGTAAAATTATTTTATGATGACAGCATTAAATGGTTATATTCGAGAAGAATTCAGCAATATATGGCTACAACTCCAGAAAGTAATGATGTCGAAGAAGAATGGAAAAACATTAAAATGATAATTCAAAATGCAGCTAATGAAACTTTAGGAAAAGTAAATATACAACAAGAAGAAATAGAACTCTAAAAATCTGGGATGATCAAATAAAACAATTGATTGAAGAAAAAAATGCAGCTTATAAAAAATATTTGAACACAAAGAAAGTAGAAAATGAAATAGAATTCAAACGCTGTAGAGCTATTGTTAAGAGGGAAATAAGAAAGAGACATAGGAAAACATGGTTAAATTTTGTTACACATTTAGAATCAGATTTGCATAAGCTCCAACCTAATGCCTTCAAAATATTAAAACATTTGAATAAAGATATTAAAGAATCTACCAAAATTAATTGCGGAGTAACAAAAGAAGATTTTTTCAATTATTATAAAAGTCTTTGGACTGACAATAGCTATGAAGATACAATTTTCCGAAATAATAATGAGACAGATTCCATAATATCATTGGAAGAATTGAACAATAGTTTAAAGAAATTAAAAAATGGGAAGGCAACTGGCACAGATGGCTTGAATTCTGAATTGTACAAATATGCAGGCAAACAGTTCCATGAAAGACTGTTGTCCTTCTTTAATAATGTATTCAAAAATGCAGATATACCACAAGAATGGAAGACAAGCATTGTTATACCCCTGTTCAAGAAAGGACAAGAGAAAAATGGACAACTATAGGGGAATCAGTTTGTTAAACACATGCTACAAAATTTATGCAGACATTTTAAATGAAAAATTGAAAAGTTTCAGTGAAAAATTCCTTATGGAATGTCAAAATGGATTTAGGAAAGGACGATCTTGTATTGATTCAGCATTTTCTGTTAAACTATTGCTTGAAAAAAGAAGAGAATTCAACTTAGAAACACATTTTGCTTTCATAGATTTTGAAAAAGCATTCGACACAGTCAAGAGATCAAACTCTTAAATATATTGGAAGACAGAAATATACCAAATTTACTTCGGCAGAACATACAAATATTTACAAAGACAACACCATAAAGATTAAATTAAATAACAGATTTTCTGAAGAAGGAATTATAAATCGTGGTGTGAGACAAGGCTGCCCCCTATCCCCAACACTCTTTGCAATTTATATCAATGAAGTAATATGTTGCTGGAACAAAACATATAAATTTGGAATAAGAATATCAGAAAATAGAAAATTAAACACCCTATTGTTTGTGCAGATGACCAAATAATAATAGCAAATTCCGAAGATAATCTACAGAAAGGTCTGTATGAACTTAACAAAATTACAGAAGAATATGGATTAAAGATATCTACAGAAAAAACAAAAATTATGGCATTTCAAGGTGTAGATCCTGTCAGAAGTAAAATTGTACTGGACAATAAAATTTTGGAGCAGGTGAATAATTTTACATATCTAGGATGCAATATCTCATATGAAGAAGAAAAGGATGTAAATGCAAAAATATCTAAATTTTTAAGAATTTTAGGGTTAATAAATTCTATCTTCAAGCCACAGTTAGTCCAAAAGCATTCAAGACTGAAAGTGTATAAAACACTGGCTCTTCCAACTCTTTTGTATGGTAGCGAAGTATGGACGTTGAAACAGAAGGATATACAGAGACTTAGATCTGCTGAAATGAGATATCTTCGGAGGACTGCAGGATACACACTACTAGATCACAAAAAAATGAAGACATCTTAGAAGAATTACACATGGAATCTTTAGAAAACAAAATTTCTGATTATAAGTCAAGATGGATACAACATGTTCATCGAATGGAAGATCACAGAATACCCAAACTAATGTTAAGATATCAACCTGCGGAAGAAGAAGACCAGGACGTCCACTCAAAAGACTTCTGGATGGTGTTTCTCTTGAGGCCGAAACAGGTCAACAAATGGCCTAAATTCGTGAATGTACTATGATGATGATGAAACTAATGTATATTGCAGGACACACTGTTAATTAAATTGTATGGTACATATTGTGACAAAACGAACATGGCGGTTGTTAAAGTGACAAACCAGCCGTTGTATTGCTGATGTTTGGAGAATGGCATTTTATTTTTACAAGGATATAATGAGTTTTGTTGCGAAAAATTGGAAATGACGACCACTAGACCACTTTTTAAATTTTCATTTGAGGTGAACTACTATACTTAATGGCCTAATTTTACTGGTTAATGAGGACCTTAATTTTTAAAAATTAATTGCACGTATGTCGAGTTTTGTTCCAATAACACAAAAATTACAGCTGCTAGATTGTTAGTAGCACACACATATGTACATAAGTGAGTGAGTGTGTAAAGGAAGATGTCTTCAAAATTGTGAAAAATGAATTTTCTTGCTAGAAAGAGTGACACTTTTTTTTCTGTGCCATAAAAAAAGAAAATATTGATAACAGAGCAATAACTTATAGTGACAATGTATATTTCATGGTAACTCATAATTGTACATTCTTGCTGTGTAAAAATATAAAATGGGATGGAGATATATCTCTTTACACACTCACCCAACATACCGGGTGGTCATAAAGGCTCGATTCATTTCCAAGAAATAATGAACTCAATGTTTATTGTCAAGGCAGGGATTATTATTATAACGGGATGCCACGGTGAGTGAGTTTTGCGTATGTGCCACAAGCGGCGCTAGTGTAGAAGTAGCCTAGTGACATCTAATATCATGTACTGGTACTAAACGGAAAAAGAAGAAGAAGAACTATACTACTACAGCACTCTGGTGTCAGAAATTACGAAACAGGTAAATGAAAAACAACGCCATCTGGTGTCAGAAACTATCAAGCAGGTAGATGAAAAACAGCGCCATCTGTTAGCCAAATTTGAAATTACATTGCACAGCAGCGCCCCCAAACGTCGAATTATGAAATTACATGTAACCAGCCACTTTTTTTTATTATTTTTATTATACATATATATATATAAATATATATATATACATATATATATATATACATATATATATACATATATATACATATACATACATATATATATTTATACATATGCATTTATATTACAGGGAAAATGGAATGGGAAATGATGGAGAATGAAATGTAAAGAAATGTGTTAAATTATATTTATTCATTTCAAATTAAGAAAATGCATTATGAGCTCTTCCACAAACATACATTTGACTTACTCTACACTTCTCTCACACATTTTATGCAATACAGTACACACAATATATATAAAAAAACATCTGTACAATAATAAATTAATAAACCTATTCTGATTGTTCTAAAATCAAATTGTTAACGACATGAGTTCTGTGCTAAGTTCCAGTTGTAATGTAAACAAACTTGCATAGGATATTACTTCACCGCCATTATCTATTGTGATAACCATGCTGCCACTTCACCTGCCATGACTTAAATGTGAACGGAACTGTCATCAATAGAAACATTGTTTTTAGGCATCATTGTATATTATAGGAAATAAGATAAAATTGTACCAATAATTAGGAACTTACATTTCTTCTTTATTTATTTATGACTACACTTCCTTTTTTTACTGGGAGTTGCAACCTTACTACGTGTTTTCTTGTTTCCGAGCACTATTATACTTACACATGACACACCGGTAACATCGAATGTTAAATTCACTATAACTTTTCCTCGAAGTTCTAGATACTTTTCACTAAAGTTGTGAAATACATTTAAAAATAAGTTTTTTTTACCAGTAGTCGAAGGTTTGCCAGACTTTGTTTTACAATTTCAGATGGCAACAGGAGACTCAACACTTTCAGCCATGTTGTTGACTAAAGCATGACTCAAATACATCATCCATATGTACTGAACTATTTTAAGTTGTCATTATTGACTAGATATATTTTAGAATATTTTCTGTGTTTTGAATATTACTATTGTCATTTAAGAAGAATAACAAGTATTTTCAGACGATGTATTTTTAATTTAATGGAGGTAACTACTTTTCCGTATATTTATTGCTTCTACATTGTATGTCGGTGGTCAATAACCAATGAAAAGCGAGCAGGTCACATGGTTTTGTTTTGACGAGGATCACTTTAAGAGCAGATAGTATATTGGTCTAAGTGCTTACCTAATCCGTTCTTTATGCCTTTTCCATGATGTCAACAAATCTTATTTAAAATTTCATTACGAGCAAAATATATGGCCTATGCTGACTCACCTGTAAATTCTGTTATCACAACCTCAAAGAACTAATGGAGCACAATTTTCACTGAACTGTTTGTAAATAATTTTATTATTATATAGAACCGGCCATTTTAAACAACTGAAATTCCAACGTATTCTGCATGCGTAACAATATAACAATGTTCATATGATTAATTACAATTTTAAAATTTTCCAATATAAATTATATATACATGTGCTAGATAATACTTTTATTTTCTTTATTTCAAGTGTTATAAAGGGAACTATATTTTCTTACATGCTCAAAGATAAAATAGTTATTCGACCAATGAAAACACAGTTACATCTTGTTTTTTTTACATTACAACTGGAACTTAATCGGAAGAGCAGCACTAAAGCAGCAATGTTAAAGCAACGACATTTATATGACCACGAAGGCAGTCAGATGTGTACATGAGCTAGATGGAATGTGATGTAAACTATGGCTTTATCTCACTTAACTTTAACTTCTTTCCTACACAATTTCTACAAATAATAATTATATCATAAGTAATAGCGTAGTTTATAATACGAGGCTTCAAGTTGAAAATATTAATTCAACAATGTAAAATGATTACATTATAAGCAAATTTTGGATGTCATTTTATGTCCAACATGCAATTCTTTTTTTTTTTACTTTTCAGTGACATGGATTTATTTAAAATCTTAGCAGAAATTATGATTTTGTATTAATTGTGATAAAATAATAAGTACTTTTTTATGTCTTCCTCAATGAAAATTTATTTTTATTCCAAAAACTTCATTAAATTTTAAAATCATAAAGCCTTTCAGAACTTATGTTTCATCTTCGGCACGTAATTTGGTACCAAATGCCTTTCAAAACACATTTCGTTTTCTGCTTGAAGATGAAAAATGTTTTGAAAGGTCTTCATGATTTCATTTCTTGAATAAAAATCAATTCAAATTCAGGAAGATGGATTAAAACAAGGTACTTATATTATTATTTAAAAATAATTAATACATAACCTCATTGTGTTAACAATAAATGTTAAATACAAAGTATTGAAAATTAAGATCAGTGAACCTAGCTCATAATCAAATGTCAAAATAAAATTGTCCACAATGGGCAATCTGCAACCATTTTGTTTACACAAAAATAATTCCACTCTCGGTTAAATTTACCATAGTTTTTGATGCTAGTCCCTTCGCTGTTATTGAAGTAAGTGAAGAAATAAGTGCTAGTTACTTATGAAACCTAACTGTTTAATCAAATAAACTTTAAGTAACAACAACAACTTTAAGTAACAAAAGTATTTAATTCTAGCACTGAATTATTCAGAAAATGCGTCCTTGCATTAATCAAGATTATACAATTACTAAATATGACACATTAATATAATAAGGAATTTAAATATAATTTACTTGTTACACTACGAGAATATTTATTTCTTACAATGTCTTTACATTTATACATGGTAATTTAGTGTAATGAATGTGCAGGCAGATCAAATGGATAATGTTTCCATTAAGCGCAGTGAGAATTTTTTCTAAGTCCCAGGCAGACACCTTGCACATGCACCAACAAATGCAAAGCGGTTTACTCTATGGAATAATGCGATGCAGCCAACATTATACATGCTATTTAACAAACCTTAAAGTTAACCTAATGTAATTTAAGCACTGTAACCTATGAAAGAATGCAATGCCCAAAAATAAATAGTAAGTTCTGAAATTCTAAAGTTCATATTCTATATTGGCTGCACTGTTGTATAGAATATTCATTCAAATCAATATGGCTGCCACGTCTTCATGTTACATATATAGTTAAATATCATAGAAAAATATGTTGAAATAATCGTTACTTAAAATTGTCAAATTTATTGTAAATAGTGGGAAACAATTTTAAAATATAACCTGTTGGTGCATGTGCATGGTAGGTTTCTACCAGGGACATAGAAAAAATTAGGAAAAAACTGCACTTAAACTAGCGTGAAATATTTTCAAAGTCCTATAGAACAACAGTGCGCATGCGCCAGAATTTATAGAGCCAGCAATAACCCACAATCGATTATCATCCTCGATTACTATCAGTCGCTATGAAATTTAAATGACCAATATATGCAATAAATCCCCAAATATATGTTAAAAAATATATTAATAATATTAAAATTACCAAACATTTATTAAAAATGGGTGTACACTTACTTATCACTCCCTAACGCTGATCCAACCAGTGATAACCCAGAAAAAAACAGCAATAGAAAAATCATAGACTAAGGAATATACTCTGTGGAGAAAATAGTAGTTAGCATCACAATATTGACTAACAGTTCATAATATTGTGATTTGCATATTTAAATAAATACTTCAAAATTATAAACATTGTTTGAAAGAGTTTCAAATATTAAATAATGTTAGTAAATACAGAAGAAGAGCTATAGTTTACAACAATATAACTAAAAAAATCAAGCGCTAGTAGAAGTGCAGTTGAGCCAAAAATTCTCACTGTGCTTAATGGAAACATCAGCCAATTGAACTATATTGAGGCCATGCGCAGTCCCAGTTAGAAAAGAAAAAGATGGAATGGGACACTGAACAAGAAGTTAATTACATCGCTAGCACTATCGAACTGATTGGTTCATGGGCACGTGGACTAATGTTTTCCAATCATCTCCTGAATAATCTACTTCCCTCAAATCTAGGTTAATGTTATTCTCCCACCTCATTCTTGGTCTACCAACTGGGAGTTTTCCCACTTTTTTCCTACAAAGAAGCTTCATTGCCCCTCTTTCATTCCCTATTTGTGCCACATATCCTGTTCATTGCAGTCTCCACGAAATGATCCACACACAGCCTTTCTCTCTGGGGACACTTGCAGCAGTCTTATATCTGTCTTCCAGACTGCAAAATCTTAGCCATTTCGAACACCTGAAATTTGTTAAAAGATCATTTGTGTTACAACGTACTAGCATTGAAGTTTTGCAATGAAACTCATAACATATTTTTTACAATTATTAAATATATGTATCCATGTACTCAAATTGTCACATTGAAAGCTTTATATATATTACCAATAGTTTTAAATATATAATTATTTAAAAATATATATAATTAATTTAAAATATATCATTACAATATATATAATTAATTTCGAACACCTGAAATTTGTTAAAAGATCATTTGTGTTACAACGTACTAGCAATGAAGTTTTTGCAATGGAACTCATAATATATTTTTTACAAATATTAAATATATGTATCCATGTACTCAAATTGTCACATTGAAAGCTTTATACATATTACCAATTTTTAAATATATAATTATTTAAAAATATATTATTAAAAATATATATAATTAATTTTAAAATATTTCATTACAATATATATAATTAATTTTAAAATATATCATTACAATTATCTTAAAATGTTATCTTTTCCCAGCAAATTATCATAAGTAATGCCACGAGTGATTTCCAATTTATCTAAGAGAATTTGGAAAATCAAGAGTGAGCAATTGTTAGGCATATTTAACGAATAAAATTAAGCTGGTTACTCACAAATCATTATTTAACGATAGTTGTTTTAAAATATTTAGGGCCGGTTTCACCAACATCGGTGAAATTTAACCTTAACGACGAATAGTTACATAAACGGGCTAAAAATAACTAAGCGTGTAGTTTGCCGTTTCACCAAGACCAATATAACACCGCCGTAAAACAAACTGGAGGTTTACCGTTAAAAGTATTTTGAATCGTATATTTCTCATACCTAATATTCAAGCGGAACAATTATTGAAGGAGGGGAAAGAAATGCTACTGGTTGGTACTTATCGCGTTACCATAGAAACCTAAATAAACACATTGAACCACCACAAACACGTTCACACAGATCATGTCGTACACGTGGTACATTTTTGACAGAAAATAAAGAACATGTCCAACGAAAGATTTTCAAAACATTAATAGAATTAATATAGAAACGTGGAAACAATAGCGAAATAAGAAAACTTATCCATAAAACATGCGTAACGGCGAAAAATATTTTTCTTGTATTAGGCGCATTGTTTTAAATTAACCTAATGATTGATTTAAAAACCATTTTACATTAAATATAATATGAGGTTGTATTATGCTCATCATCATCATCATTGGAATGCTTTAGTATATTTGGGTTATGTAAAAGTTTTCCTGGAACAAGCCATTTTAATGTTATAAGAAAAGTAGTTAATTATTTTGGTTGGGACCATGTATTAGTGTTTTATAAAGTATCTAATCCATCTCCTGAAAATGTTGCTGCTGTCAACTCTCATCTGGAAAAAAAGAATTAAAAGAATTATTTAATAACATGCAAAATGATGATGATTAATGCAAGTCATGTGTATATATATATATATATATATATATATATATATATATATATATATAAATACATGGTATTTATAGGAAGCCAGATATAATAAGAACAGTTAAGTCTCGTAGACTGTGATGGGCAGGACATGTTGCACGTATGGGGAATGAAAGATGTGCCTGGGAACTCTTATAGGAAAGCCAGAAGTAAAACGCCCAGTTGGTAGACCAAGTATGATGTGGGAGAACAACATTAACTATGATTTGATGGAAGTAGATTATGCAGGGAATGATTGGAAAGCATTAGCTCAGGATAGGGATGTATGGAGAGCTTATGTCCGCGCGGCCATGAACCTACGGGTTCCTAAAAGATAAGGTCTGAATGTTTGCATCCCCATACTATAGCAAGTAGCTCTTTTCCGATACAGTGTAATTTTTTCTCATGACTGTTAAGTGTCCTTGACCCATATGCAATTGGCAAATCTTCTCCTATCTTACCTTGGCTCAATATGCAACCAATAGCATTTTTACTTGCATCTGTTGTCAAAATGAATGGCCTTGTGAAGTCTGGGTATTGAAGTAGTGGTGGGTTTACTAATTTTAACTTTAATGCATTAAAAGCTTCTTCTTCCTTATCTGTCCATTTAAACGAAACGTCTTTTTTTAATAGCTCGGTCAACGGCCTTGCTAATGAACTGAAATTTGGAATAAATCTCCTATAGTAGCCTGCTAGTCCCAAAAATGATTTTATTTCTGTCTGCGTCGTCGGAGCCGGGAATTGAACCACAGACTCGACTTTCTTAGGATCTGGTTTAACACCGTCTCCTGACACAATATGTCCTAAATAAGTTAATTCTGCCTTTAAGAACTCACATTTATCTGGCTGTAACTTTAATTTATACTGCCGAAACCTAACGAAAAAACTTCTTAATTTCTCATTATGCTCCTCTATTGTTTCTCCGTACACGATCATATCATCAAGGTAAACTAATGCTTTAATACCAATTAATCCTGATAAAACAGTATTCATTAACCTTTGGAAAGTCGCGGGCCCTGCCTTAAGCCCAAATGGCATCCTAGTATATTCATAATGTCCTGTAGAAGTACTAAATGCTGTCTTTTTCCTATCACTTTCCGCAATTGGAATTTGGTGATATCCGCTAGAACAATCAAGAGCTGTAAATATCTTGACCTACCTAGTTTGTCTAGAATGTCCTGAATACAAGGGAGGGGGTACGAATCACCTATAGTTACGTCATTTAATCGGCGAAAATCAATACATACCCTGTATTTGCGTTTATTGGAAGCGTCCATCTTTTTTGGAACAACTAAGATCGGAAAGTTGTAAGGACTCGAACTCGGTACTATGATTTCGTCCTCTAACATCTGTTCTATTTGCCTTTGTACTTCCGTATTGTGCGCTTCGGCGATACGATACGGTTTTACATGAATGGCACGGTTTTACATGAATATCTTGTGTTGGGATAGAATGGACCGCACCTGTCGCCTCAGTAAGCTTGTCCCCTGGCAGATGAAAGATATCCACATACTCGTGACATAGTGACCTTATGGATTCTTTCCCTTCTAATACGTGATCTAGTCTCAGCTGTTCATTAAGTAATGTATGTCTTTTTTCGTTTGATTTATTTTTGATTGAACGTTTACAGCACAAAAGAATTGGGTAGGGGGTCTCTCGTATTTTAATTCAACTGGACCTTGTTCACTTTCCTTTTCAGTGGTATTAACAATACAAACAATTACTTTATTATTCTGAACTGTGGTCAGCACATCGCCTATAAAAATACCCGGTTTAATTTCTTGCTTTGTTACCAAGATATCGCCTCTCTCATTTAATGGAAGTTCGACAACCTTTTCTGTTCTGGGAGGGATCTTTATCACCGCCTGACCTGACTTAAAGTTTAATTGTACGTCATACTCTTTCAAAACGTCTTGGCCTATCACGACGTCAAGGTTTTGTGGGAGGTCATGCACAACATAAAAGTTATGAATACACTTAAATTTATTATGGTACACTGGCATTACAATTCTACCTACTACATCTAGTGTAGATCCTGTCACACCCTGTAGTATCACATTTTTCTTTTCAATATTTGGCACATTTACTAGAGAGTTGTATAGAACGAGGGACACTTGCGACCCTGTGTCAACGAGTGTCCGATCACACTTTAAATTATCTCCTCGGAGATTGATTACCATTAGATCATCATTATGTGAACACCCTTGGTTCACATCCAAACTCAACACATGTGTTTTAACTTCCCTTATCTCATTTTCGTGTACACTTATTTCCTTTACCGTACATATTTGAGTTACCTGTTTTTCATGGGATCCCATCTCTACTACGCAACCTGCCTCTTCATCTTCGGATAACCCCGGTTGCTTGGGCTCCGTCAATGAGAGTTTCCCTGCCGGCCCTGTGCACGACAGTCCTTTGTTTCGTGTCCCACCTTGGAACACGTCCTACACCGCGGAGCGTCTCGGCACTCCTTGGCAATGTGCCCTTCCTTCTGGCACTTAAAGCAAGTGACATTTATTCGAAAAGACCTATCTTTCCTGTCACTACTTCCTCGGTAATCAGTTCGATCTCTCTTTACAAAGTTATTAGTTTTCTGTGGCACACCCTGCTTCTTATATCTACCTGACAATATTGCGCTTTCTTCCTCTAAAGCAACCTCGATTGCGTTAGGGAGAAGCATGCGTTCGTCCCTAGCTCTAACTACAGTCTGAATTCTTTCCTCATGTAGACCCTGTATAAAACAAGCTTTCGTAATATATTTTAAAAATGCTATCGCACCTTCATGATGTCTGTCGGGCAAAACTCTAATCATGGCTTCAGTCAATTCAGTCGACATAGTGTCTATTCTACTGCCCCAATTTGCAACACCTTCACTTGAGCCTTGTTTGCTATTAAATAATTTACATGCGAAGAAATCTATTGTCCTACGCACTGTATAGTTTTCCTCAAGAATTTGTTTTATATCTTCCCAACTTGACCTACCTGACCTAGCCAATAATTTTGTTTTAGCATCACCCGTTATTTTAGACTCAACAAATTTAAGCATCAAATCATAATTACCTGGATTAATGACCGAAATATCAGCCTCGACATTTGAAATGAATTCTCTCAACTCTGATTTATTACCATTAAACGGTTTATTAATTAATTTAATGGCCTGAGGAACACTGATATAGTTAATTTCATCGTTATTACTAAGGGAATCGACGCCTGCGTTCTGTAATGACATATTGCAGCACTAATATCAAAACACCAATTTAGAATAATAGCTCTGAATTTAAGAAACAGGTAGATGAGTATAGACTTGATTACACTGGGCTTACCTTCAGGTTTTAGGAGTGGAGGTTGAACAGGGACCCTCGGGTTATTGATCAGCCTCGTTGATGTTCTTATTCACTGTAGCCGTCCGCTCAGCTCGGGGATGGTCTTGTGGAGTGGTACCGTCTCCTCAAGTGGATCTCCTCGATGATCTCTCCAGTTCTCGAACCTACGAACCGTCGCTAACGATCCACCGCCGCTGCCACCAGAGTTTTTGTCGTGACCTGGCCCTCGGGTAGATCAGACAATTTGAAGGTAGGATTCGTTGTGAGTCCAAGAACTCCAGTGAATGCAGAACTTGATTTAATATATTTATTAAAGACGATGATTAAAAAGTTACAATATTGTGTCTCTAACTGTCATAGAGACGAGGTCGGAACCATGAAGAATAAGCCGTGATGCCAAGGGCATCAGCCGTTATAAACCCTCTGATAAGCGGGCGTGGCATGGACGCTGAGTTGGAATGAATCACCCTCATTTCCAAATAAGGACATATCTCTTCTAAAGTTACGTATGAAGACTGGAATTTACCAGCCATGTTATCTTACTGTATTCAACTAGGGCATGGAGAGTAATCTTATCTTGACTCGACGCCCCTGTATTAGACTGGGGGATGGTGAGTAATATTATCCAAACTCAACGCCCCTGCCTGTTTCAACTTGAATATCCACATGTAATTATTATTATATATTAGTGTGTCCAGTACGCAATTTCCCTTCATAATATAATATAATATAAATACATTCTGATTGTTAATTCAATACTTTAATATATATATGGATTTTATGCTATTGGCTAACAGTGCAATAATTAATTAGTATATGCGGTAATAATGCTACAGCCAGCACAAATTTATCCTGGTGGAGTTAAGACCCTGTTGCACTCAACAGGACAATCACAATTAACTCTGTTATTAAACACTAAATTACAACGTGACCATTAATACAGTATCTAAAACAGTAACTTTAATGATTATTAAAATAAAATGTACACAAGCATGAATTGATCGGTAGACAGTTCCTATCTACTGTGCATCAAAATAATAAAAATAATGAGATATAATAAACTAATAATTTTTTGTTTATACAGTATTTAAAACACCAACATCACATATTTGTCAAAATTAATTAAATGCTTATAAAATAAATTATATCATTATTAAATTGTTGAAAGAATACTATCAGTGGAGGTGCATAAGTTAGTTTGTTTTTGAACAATTGTTGAGTTATACATAGAGCGGGCCATGTTCTGTCAATAATACACAGTGCGATGACGTGCTGATGGGACCGAGTGTGTAATGACCACTTGTTTACATTTGTTCTAGTGAGTTAAATTAAAGTAAGCAGAGGCCAATTAATTCAAAGAAACAGCAGAAATTCGCAACGTAATAAACAAAAGCTAATGACAAAACATGTGTTCCATTAATTAACACTAAGAAATTTGGAAATGTTGGGTTAAAAGTAAATATCAACAAAATTAACTCTATGGTCACATATTATATAGGCCCTAATTGAAATGGACAGTTAATGACAAATGAAACAAACTTTGAAGAAGTGGCTGAATTCAAATACCTAGTTACAATTATTATAAAAAATGAGATCCACATAGAAATTACATAGGCTATTGGTTCAACTCTCAAAATGCATTCTATTATGCATACAGGGACTCTTGTCGTCCTAATTTCTCTAAGAAATGAAGGTGAAAACATATAAAACTGTTATTCCCCCAGTTCTATTATATGGATGTGAAACATGACCACTTACTTTAAGGGAGGAGAAAAGATTACGACTATTTAATAAAATTGTAAAGGAAATTTTGGACCAACAAACAGACAGGTGAATGGAGAAAACTAATATAATAGTGAGCTACAAGATATGTATAGGAAGCCAGATATAATAAGAACAGTTAAGTCTCGTAGACAGCAATTGACAGGACATAGACGCATCTTGCAGGAAAACTAGAAGGAAAACATCCGGTTGTTAGATCAAGAATGAGGTGGGAGATTAACATTAACCATGGCATGAGATAAGTAGTATGATTGTCAGGAGAGGGATGTATGGAGAGCTTATGTCAAGCGCGGTCATGAACCTGCGGGTTCGATAGTGCCAGTGCGTTAGTTAGGTATAAGCTTTGCAGACGAAATTGGTTCTTCTTCACGATCAAATAAAATTGTGTTTTATTTAGATGCTGTTCAAAATCTATCACATATTTTATATTGGATTATTAAGTAAACATACGTCCGTGTTTTATGACACAGCCAACTTGATTTTTGTTCAGTGTATCACCCGTCTCGACTCTACAGTGTTCCTGCTTCCACACTCACCACTCATGCCACTTTTTATTTGGACTAAATCCTCTCTTAGGCCTTATTCTATCCTAAGTTGAGACACAGGCTCGGAGTCATGAGGAAGTACATGGGCGTGACCGCCACAATCACATATGTTAAACACCTCTGGTTTGCTAAACAGACTATTTCACCTAACATGAAATGAGTTGAATGAAATGACATGATACGGGAAGGAAGAGGAGTGGTGAATGTTGCAGCATGCGCTAGCCATGTGTTGCACAGCACGTCTGTTTGATAACAAGATCTCTGCAATTACGTTTGTATGAGGCAGTTTGTAAATAATACTATTGCTGTTGTTATAAGCAATTTATTGGTTTGGAATTGCAAAATGAATGATTGCAGATTTCTGATTGATCTCAGATATTCTGTGTAATGTAAGCAGTATTTACCTTTTAGAATGTTATAATTGAGCGGTTCCGTGGACTAACGGTTTAAGTGCAGAAACATATTTTTGAGTAAACTGAAATACGATATTATTTGTTGTGTGTTCCTATGACTTTGGAAGTGTATAGCGTTCCTTAAACAAAAAAATGAAACGAACTGTTATTATTGAAATATAATATTTAAAAAATGTTAATAGCGACTTTCTTTTTAAGTTGTTAATTCACAGAACATCAATAAATGATTTATTGGAGAATGTTATGTAAAATAAGAATACAGGCACTTTGTTAACTTTCTACTTTAGCGCACAATAACAGATATGCAAAAATAAAAATATCCTTTGGTACTGCACTCTGAAACTAACGTATATACAGAAAAATAAATAATAGTTTTAAAAACTAAAAAAACACGCATTATTAGAAAACCGAACAAAAAAATTAAAAATAATTTCCAACACGCTTGGGATAAATAATTTTCCCATCAAAAGCGTGGGGTGCTGTTTACCAATTAATATATTTGGTAATAAACAGATATTGGTAAAAGTAAAGTCTCTAAGAAGAAAATGTAAAAATCATAAAAAGCACCCCACGCTTTTGATGGTAAAGTTATTTATCCCAAGCGTGTTGGAAATTAAAATTATGTTTCAATTTTTTAGTTCCATTTTCTAATAAAGCGTGCTTTTTTAGTTTTTTAAAACTATTATTTATTTTTTATTTTTAATATTTTACAGAATAAGATAAAAATGTAAATATCTTTAAATCCGTTACTATTGTAGTATGAGCTAAAAGTAATACTCTTCTAAAAAAAAAACTCGCAGCCGGATTTGAACCAGCGACTTATGAATAACAGAAATTATATACCATTAGAGTTCACTGCTCTACCATCTGAGCTGTTACAACAATTGTCTAAACACTCGACAAGTCCGCAACCTATTATACCAGTTTTCATTTTTTTTTAATTTTCTGATGATTGATGATTCTGGCCTGGATTTTAGAAACAAAATATGAAATTATTGTATTGTCACGGATCCTTTACAAGTATACAAAGTTTCAAGTCGATCCAATATTTCTAAGTGGGTGAAAATCGTGTTAAAAAATTCCGTTACATAGATACAAAGACATTTCTTTTTTGATTTTCTGATGATTCTGGCCAGGATTTTAGAAACAAAATATGAAATTATTGTATTGTCACGGGTCTTTTACAAGAACACAAAGTTTCAAATCGATCCAATGATTTTAAGTGGGCGAAAATCGCGTTAAAAATTCAGTTACATAGATAGATACAGGTCAAGTTAATATAAAGCGTGTAGAAAACTTTAATTTTGTATAGGATGTTAATTATATAATTTTTTACCTGGTAAGTCGGTCGTCCTCAACTAAGTTGTTAAACATATTCAAGTTATTCTAATATGGAGGCCTTTCGAAAAAATATTTCATTTTCTGCGTTTTAACTGGGACTGTTCCAGTTAAAACGAAGAACATGAAACATTGTTTACGAAAGGCCTCCACATTAGAATAACTTGAAGAAGTATAACAACTTAGTTGAGGACGACTGACTTACCGGGTAAAAAATTATATAGTTAACATCTTATTACATAACCTCAACGGTGCTTTAACATGAATTTCAAAAGTGTTAATTTTGTATAGGTTAAATTAAAAAAAATATATTAATAATAACAATAATAATAATAATAATAGTAATAATAATAATAATAATAATAATAATAATATAATTTTTTAGTAAGCCCATGTTTTCCCTTTACAGAGAGGAATTTGAACCATAGTAATTTAGTTACACTTGTTTTCGTATAGATGTCATTTGAGTGGTCCGTGGTGAGCGTTCCGCCTCATACTGACATCTAGGAAACCGAGGTAGTACTAGGACGGGAACATTTGCTAAATTTTGCTTAGAGGCCTTTTCATTCAGGCTTAAGGATTTTTTACGGGCCTGAAAATCTTCAGACTCGGGACCCACTGCTTAAAATCCCTCCCGGAGGACTTGCTCCTTGGATTTTTCCGTCCTAAAAAATCCATCGACCCCGGCCGGGTTTGAACCCGCGACTCTCGGGACCAGAGGCAAGGAGCAGAACCACTAGTCCACCGCGGCCGACAATAATAATAATAATAATAATAATAATAATAATAATAATAATAATAATAATAATAATAATAATAATAATAATAGTGATAGTAATGGGAATAATAATAATAATAATAATAATAATAGTAATAATAATAATAGTAATAATAATAATAATTAATAATAATAATAATAATAATTAATAATAATAATGATGATGATGATGATGACGACGATGACGAGGACGACGACGAGGATGATGATGATTAGTTATTATTATTATTATTAAGAAGAAGATTGAGAGAAATAAATATCGATAAGAAACTAATTCAAATTATTAAGCAAATTTATCATTTATGGACACAAAAGGATGATATATTACAAATACCAATCTCTAATAACACTGCTTTGGAACAAATTTCTATAGATGAATTAACTGATGTTGTTAAATCATTAAAAAGTAACAAAGCTCCCGGAGAAGACCACATTAATCAAGAATTATTTAAATTTTCAACTAAAATTTTTTTTAGACAGATTTCTTATTCTCCTTAATATGATATGGGAAGGACAAGAACCACCACAAAGCTGGAACAAATCCATTGTAATACCAATCTTCAAAAAAGGAAGTCGCCAAATCAAAGATAACTATAGTGGAATTAGCTTGTTGAACTCTGAATATAAAATTTATACTAATATAGTTAAGAATAAATTGAGGAAAATTTATGAAAATATAATTGGAGAAGAGCAGAATGGATTCAGAAAGGGTAGATCTTGTACAGAAGGATTCTTTACTCTAAAACTACTATTAGAAAAGCACAAGGAATTCAATATAGAAACTCATATCGCCTTCGTTGACTTCATAAAGGCTTTTGACAAAGTAGACAGAAATATATTACTACAAATTTTAGCTGATGATAACGTTCCACAACAATATATTACTAATATCTTCAACATCTATAAAGATAATGAAATCTCTGTTAAACAAGATGGCAAATTATCTTCTTGGGAAAAGATCAACACTGGAGTAAGACAGGGATGTGGACTTTCACCGGTGCTTTTCATTATATACATGAATAAATTAATAAATGAATGGAGGAAAACACAACGAGGATATATACCCATCAATAGGAACCTCAAACTCGATGCTATTCTTTTTGCAGACGATTTAGCTCTTCTGGCACTTTCCGAAAATGATTTGCAACGATCAATTTATAATTTACAAAAAATAGGTGCCAAATTTAATATGGAAATATCAATTAACAAAACTACAATTATGGCATTTCATGGGAAGGACCCCATACAAAGTAAAATCTGTCTCCAGAATAAAATTTTAGAGAGATCTAATCAATTTAAGTATCTTGGATATTATCTCTCTATCTGGGATGAAAAGGATATCCCTGAAAAAGTTACTAGTTATAATAAAAGTTTAGGAATTATTAATCAAGTTATGAAACCATCCCTTGTACAAAAAAACACCAGATTACGTTTATATAACACTTTGGCTAGACCAGTGTTGACCTATGGTAGTGAAGCATGGACACTAAAAAAACAACATGAAAGCAGAATAACGGCTTGTGAAATGAGATTCATGCGCAGAACAGCGGGTTACACCAGATGGGATCGGAAAAGGAACACCAATATCTTAAAAGAATTGAAGACTACGCCAATTTTGGAATATATTAAACAGTACCAACTAAATTGGAAACACCATCTTGAAAGAATGAGTTCAAATCGGATCCCCAAAGCTGTTTATAATTATATACCAAGAGGACGAAGATCATTAGGCCGTCCTATGAAACGCTGGAGGGAAAATTTTCTATAGATTCGTAACAGGCCTTGGCCTAATACTTGGAAGGAAGAAGAAGAAACAAATTTATAAAGATGACAGGGATTATGTTAAAATAGGAAGTATAATATCTAATCCTATAAAAACTACAAAGGGATTCAAACAGGGTACAGTCTATCACCAATTTTATTTGATATTTATGTAGAATTTATACTAATGAAATGGAAACAAAGCTGCAAAGGTACGGGTATCCTAAGAGGCAACAGATTTTTGCTGATGATCTGATGATCAACTGGCTTTAGCGCAAGACAATTTGATATGGAATTCATGACAAAAACGTTGAAAAACACATATGAATCAAGGGACTCTCAGTAACTTTACAAAAAAACAGAATATTTGGCAATCAATAGCAATGAAAGAGAAAATTTAGCACTGGAAGAAGGATTTCAAATAAAGCAAGTGAAACAAACTAAATATTTGGGAATAATTACGGATAATGTTTAAGATATAGGCAAAGGCAATACAAAGCAGAAGAATTGAATTGAGTAGAAACATGTCATCGTTAAATTCAATATGGTGGAATAAGCATATTTGGAAAGGCACAAAAAAAAATTGGTGAAACATTGGTGGAATCTGTTGCAGTGTATGGAAGTGAGGTATGGACAATCAATAAGTACTATAAGAATAGACTAATAGCTCTAGAAATGGATTATTTACGCAGAAGTGCCAGTAAGTGAACATTAGAACATGTCAGAAATAAATAAATTAGAAACATAATGGAAGCAGAAGAAAACATAATTGAAAGAATTGAAGAGAATGATTTAAAATGGTTAGGACATATATGAATGGAAGACAACTATATCAATGGCAACCGACCAGAGAGAAGAAAAAAGGAAGACCAAAGTTGACATGGAAGGAAAGCATGAGGATAGCTATGCAAGCGAGAGGTTTAAGCATTGAAGATATGCCCAAGGTCGTATGCTTTGGAAGTTTGGCGCGGGAAGATGGCAGCAGCTGCACAAACCCGAAGATAGAAAGAATAAAGTAATATTATTAATTGTAATAACAATATTAATAATAATAATAATAATAATAATAATAATAATGTTGCTATTAATAATATTGATGTAAATAATATTGTAATAATAATATTCCATCCATCCATAGTAATTCTGTCCAAAGGCAGGTCCTTCACTGCAGTCATAACATTTTCATGCTATGCTTTGCAGCTTTACTAGGGAATTATAGATGTGGTAGCTTCCCGTTGCTTTCCACACCGGCGAAGGCTGATGATGATGATGATAACGATAAGGATGATGATGACCATATGATTTTGGGGACAGTTTGGGTCTTAACGTTTTCCTGATATTTGTCTTACAGGTGAGGAAAAACCCCGATAAAAACCTCATCCTGAAAAACTGCCCCGACCGGGGATTGAACCCGGGCCGGCTGCGTGACAAGGCAGCACGCTACCTCGAGACCACAACGGTGGACATAATAATATTAATAATAGTAATATTAACGTTAATAATAATAATAATAATCATAAATTCTTAACTTATAAATATTTTTAAGTGTAATAATGAAAGTACCTCTTGCGATGATATTAAGGCCAGCAACTACTGTATTTGATCCCGTAGCTGCATTCACTGAAGTGCTCTATTCGTTCCGATCTGTAGCCAACTGTATCCTCTTCATTCTGCAGTAACCAGTTTGATACATGTGTGTAAGTTTATGGTGACTATTTAACTCATGCCCCAAATGGGAGTCAATGACCAATCACGTTTCAATGATTTCTGTTTTACAACCAATCAGACTCGTGTTTCACGAAATATTTATCAGTGTTAGGATTATCATATATTAAACAAAGCTCCTCCTTTTTAATATTCTGAACAGGTCTGACCGTTATTTTGCAGTGACTGAGCCTATAACAAATACGGCTACCAGATTGTATATAATAGTGCTTACATGTCAACATTTGTAGCAATTGATTATACCACCAAAAAAAGAAACCACTGTTTGCACTTTCTTAAATGTATTTTTTCCCAGGTAATAATCGAGAAAAATATAATTGTCATATTTACATCATACGACATCAGAAATGAATTAATATACAGATTGATGTGTTTCATTTTTTCTCCACTAGAGAGCATTCTTACAATATTGCGTTCCTTTGGCAATAAATAGTATGATCTGGTTGCAGTGATAAACAAAAGAAGCAGTAGAAGCGTACCTATCGTTTCTCGTTTGTTTTCAAACATCGCCGTTTACATTAAATATATAAATATTTTAAAATAACTATAGTTAAATAATGATTTGTGAGTAAACAGCTTAATTTTATTCGTTAAATAGTCCTAACAAATGCCACTCTTGATTTCCAAATTCTCTAGATAAATTCACTCCTCACTTCGTGAGTCGTGAATTTATCGATAATTTGGAAATCACTCGTGGCATTACTTATGAAATTTCACTACAGAAACACCATAATTGCTGTATAAGTCCAACTGTATCCAGGAATTTAACCTATTTTAATAATAATTTATTCTTAATGTTTAATAATTTGTGCAATTTGACTACAGCATGTAACTTCCTGATAAAAGGAAATATAACTTAAATTACAGTTATCATAAGTTTAATGCCACAAGTGATTTCCAAATTATCGATAAATTCACGACTCACGAAGTGAGGAGTGAATTTATCTAGAGAATTTGGAAATCAAGAGTGGCATTTGTTAGGACTATTTAACGAATAAAATTAAGCTGTTTACTCACAAATCATTATTTAACTATAGTTATTTTAAAATATTTATATATTTAATGCAAACGGCGATGTTTACAAATGAGAAACGATAGGTACGCTTCTACTGCTTCTTTTGTTTATCACTGCAACCAGATCATACTATTTATTGCCAAAGGAACGCAATATTGTAAGGAGGAGCTTTCTTTAATATGGTAATTATAACACTGATAAATATTTGGTGAAACACGACTCTGATTGGTTGTAAAACAGAAATCATTGAAACGTGATTGGTCATTGACTCCCATTTGGGGCATGAGTTAAATAGTCAATAAAAACTCACCTAGTTATTAAAATAATAAAAAATGAAATTTGATCTTGCGAATAATGAAGAGACAGTTTTTATTTCTTATCATTAAGTCTTCAATTTACTTTGTTCACATTAGTTTCTAAACAGTAACTAAGTTATATGTTACAAATAGCAGAACGTAGTAGAATGGTTTGTAATGTACACCGTTCGAACAAAAAGAAATGAGTCATCTCTTGAACGCACATTTCTTCTAAGTCTTACGCGGCACAGCGCTGGGTTCAAACTAGGAAACTAGTCATAATTGTGCAGTCCATGAGCTACTGTGTTACGTGGCATGAACTGAAGACTCTTATTCGTGTCCCGATAGCTGAGCGGTAAAGCACGCGGTCACTGTTTCTACTCGTATTAATGAAGATCGCAGGTTCCCGTCTTCGATTACATAGTTTTTTTTCGTGATATTTGTATTAAAACGTTTTATGAATTAAATACATTTTATTTCGACATTTGAATTACTCTATACTTTTTATGTTCATAATTTTTTTATACTGTTGAGGTTATAACAATGTTAAATTATATATTTTTACACCTTTTATATTAGCTTGACCTGTATCTGTCTATGTAACGGAATCTTTGAACACGGTTTTCATCCACTTAAAAACATTGGATCGACTTGAAACTTTGTATACTTGTAAGGAACCCGTGACAATACAACAGTTTCATATTTTGTTTCTAAAATCCTGGCCAGAATCATCAGAAAATCAAAAAAATGAAAACTGGTATAATAGGTTGCGGACTTGTTGACTTTTTAGTCAATCGTTGTAAGAGCTCAGTTGGTAGAGCGGTAAACTCTAGTGGTAGATAATTTTAGTAATCCATATGTCGCTGGTTCAAATCCGGCTGGGAGGATTTGTTTTTTTTTTTTAGAAGAGTATTACTTTTAGCTCATACTACAATAGTATCGAATTTAAAGATATTTACATTCTTATCTTATTCTGTAAAATATTAAATCTAAAAAATAAATAATTGTTTTAAAAAAACTAAAACAACACGCTTTATTAGAAAACCGAACAAAAAAAAATTAATTTCCAACACGCTTGGGATAAAATTAAAGTGGTCAACAAAAAAATCATCTCCAACACATATTGAATAAAACTAGAGTTATTAACAAAAAGAAAATAATTTTACCATCAAAAGCGTGGGGCGCTTTTTATGATTTTTACATTTCCTTAGAGACTTTACTTTTACCAATATCTGTTTATTATCAAATATATTAATTGATATAGAGCACCCCACGCTTTTGATGTAAAATTATTTTCTTTTTGTTGATGACTCTAGTTTTATTCAATATGTGTTGGAGATGATTTTTTTGTTGACCACTTTAATTTTATCCCAAGCGTGTTGGAAACTTAAATTATTTTTCATTTTTTTGTTCGGTTTTCTAATAAAGCGTGTTGCTTTAGTTTTTTTAAAACTATTATTTATTACTTTTAATATCATCTTCATCATCATCATCCAGGGATTAAGCTTGTTGGCTCGTTCCGGTTTCACGAAAATAAACAGAAAAAAAGTGAAATTAACTCATTCAATTGTTGCGTCTCTTTTAGTTAGAAAATGTTAAGTGTAGAGTAGGAAGATTTTAATTTTTTAAAACCTGCGATGCATCAGTTCTCTGGCGTAGAGAAAACAACCGTAACATGTTTACACTCCGCGCTGCGTCTTACAGTTACTTGTTAGTCAGCATGTTTATGTAATACAAGATACACGTGTTCTAACTTCTCATTGTACTACGTTGCACACCACACGTCACTTTACACGTTGTTAGTTTTAAATTTTATTCATCAAAATGCAGGGTAATTATTTATGTTGGAGTGTGACTTCGTGATGGGGTGATAGTATTCTAAAACAGCACCCAGCATCGTGAGGAATTTGGGTAGGTACAACAAGTAGCGGCTCCACGTTGAGAAAACCAGCTATAACGGCTGGTGGACCAGATATGCTGACCACATGTCACTCCTACACTGGCAGAATGATTAACCCATGTACAGCCTTTGAAAAAAATGATGGCGCAACTCTTGATGGTGGAAAGTTAAAAGTTTTGAAGAGCAATTCACACGAGTAAGTTGTTACATGTGCTGTCTCCTTTGAGAACAAATCCGGCGGCATGAGGGAGCAATCATAGATTTATACCAATCGTTATTGAAAGAATTTGAACAAATTAATTTATTAATTGAATTTATAAGTTAAGAGAGTTATCAGATGACTGAAAGCAAGTAATGGTCTCTTAAACCAATCAATAGTAAATTAGCGCTTACTTCTGATGCAGTATTTGTATCAGTAGAGCAGTCGGTAAGATGCTTTCTTGCGACGACATAGGCCCAGGTTCGATCCTGGCCAGGATTTCTTTAAATAACGTCGTTATTTTTTATAATACCTACACGTTACCAGGCTACGTTATATACATTTGTATAAATAAATAAATAAAGCCTGATATGTCCCTTTAGGGCAAAGGCCTCCCTGTACAGGGGTTAAGCTCTATTTGAGAGTGTCACCCGGTGAGCTACTCCGTGGTGAGAAGTTGACTTGGATGTAGCACTTGGTTTGTATACACTGTCTGTTCTGTGATTAGTTAATACACAGTTGGCTCTCCATCGTTCTCCAGCTTTTCCTGCATCTGGCGACTCTGGACCATTGCGCCCCTGCTCGTTCTTTGAAGATGTCAGCCCATCGTCGTCTTGGTCTTCCGCGCTGTCTCTTGCCTGTGTACGGGTCCCACATGGTTGTTTTTATTGTCCACCTGTCGTCCTGTATTCTTGCGACGTGGCCTCCCCACTTCCATTTTTTCCTGATGGCTTGTTGTGCGGGATCAGTTGTTGAGGATATCGCTTGAAGTGTTGTATTCGAGATTCTGTCCTTCAGAGTTATGCCTAAGATTTTCCTCTCCATTTTCCTTTGGCATACTTGGAGTGTGTACTTCAGTTTGGCAGTAAGATTCCAAGTTTGGCAGCCATATAACAGTGTTGGAAGAACACAGGTTTGTAGTGTTTCCATTTTGAGTTTCCGGTTGAGTGACTTGTCCAGCAGTATACATTTCAGTGACCAGAACGCCTTCCAGGCGAGAGCTATTCTTCTGCTTATTTCCTTCTCTACTTTCTGATGGAAGGAGAGTAGTTGTCCTAAGTATATGTACTCGCTTACATATTGAAGATCCATTCCATCGACTTTGATTGGGTTTTCCGGACCATTAGACATAATTTGTGTCTTGCTTTTGTTCATCGAAAGGCCTGCAATTTTGCTAGTTTCTGAGAGCTCTTGTAGCATTGATTGGAGTTGTTTAGGGGATCTGGCGAACAATACCACGTCGTCAGCGAATCTTAAGTTGGATAGCCTGCTCCCGTTTATATTTACTCCGTATTTCTTGTTCCAGTTTAGTTTTCGAAATATGTCTTCAAGCACGCATGTAAAAAGTTTAGGAGAAATTGGGTCGCCTTGTCGTACTCCTCTTTTGAGACTGAATGGTTGTCCCACAATTTCTGTCTTCACCTTGGCATAGCTTTGGCTGTAGATCTTATCCAGAACGCGGATGTACTTGTGTTCGATTCCTTGGGTGTGTAATGCCTGGAGGACACTTGAATGTTCTACTGAGTCGAATGCCTTGTTGTAGTCGACGAATGCTAGATATAATGTATGATGATATTCAACTGTCTTTTCTATTATTTGGTTAATTGCTTGGAGATGGTCTGTTGTACTAAAGCCTGAGCGGAATCCGGCTTGTTCTGTTGGCTGGTTTTCGTCCAGGACTTATGTATATATAGGGAAATTAATTAATTAAAGGGAACAGCTCATATATATATATATATTTGTTTAAAAACATTATAATTTGTATATATAGGGAAATTCATTAATTAAAGGGAACAACTCGTATATATAATGAATAATGATTGTAAAATCTCGTTACTTTGTTTAAAAACATAAGGCATAGCAAGATTGTTTATTTCCACTACTAATGTAAAATGCGTCTGATTAATTTAAATTAAGACGAGTTAATATATAATGTCATTATACAAGTAAGTCCTGGAGTATTGCATCGCTTCATACAAGACAGTTTCTAGCAGGGAATGGTTCTGGTCTAGTGGAGGGAGCTTATATTTCCCATGCAAGAGGTCGCGTACTCGATCCCGCTGTCATGATTTTTTTCTCCCCCCCCTCTCTCTCGTCTCAATTAATTTTCTTTGTATTGTTTTATTCTTTTTGATTTGTTTTATTTACAGCATTTTCCACACTACTTATATACGCGAAATTATTTTCCATTGCACGACACACAACCAAATAGAACGGATTTTAGTTTCTCAAATAGTTGTATACTTGCGAACCAAACAACTGACATCTGGTCATGCGCAGTGACTTCGTTCTCGGACTTGGGGAAATTAACTGTGCGCAACAATTATTTCAAAGGCTGTACATGTATTACTTTCCTATATTTTAAATGAGAGCTTTGGCGCTGGATTTTAGTGCCTTGCAGTTAAAAGGAACATTTTTTTTTGATCAGGGGCTTTGTACATCACATGCTTCTGTGGAAGAAGTGCAACTCTTGCACCATGGAGATATTCCATAAACACCGCCTTACAGCTAAAAACGGCAAAACTAACTGTTTACAAACATGTTTATTGATAACACTAAATGTCGTCACTATCTAGCTACTGAAATAAAGCGGTTGACAAACCGAGGAGGAAATTATACTTAACTGCTTTCTTTTAGTATATTTATATATAGACATCCGAGCTAAGTTCACAAACTTGCATAAGGTATTATTCCGCGGACTCCGTCTATTGGGGAACTGAGGCATTACTTTTACCCGCCATATGACTGAATTGTCTGTGGAAGTGTCCATGATAGAAATGTTTACATAGACAACATGATATTTTACGGGAAATAACACTGAATGCAAGGTAAGATGGCGCCAATAATTAGTAACTTCCATCTCTTATTTATTCATGACCTAGTATTATATATGGATTGACCTCATCAGGCGTTTACTCTTTTTTCCATAAACTCGATAGATATCAGTTAGTTAGAATTTCATTAGGTTTACGAGCAGAATTTATGATCCATGCTGACTCACCTATAATTTTGCTTTTATTTTCACAATGTAGCTAATGTAGGATTTTTTCAGCAAACTGTTTGAAAACATTCAAAATAATTTGTTTCTCTCCGCTCTTCAAAGGTTTTCCATTTTGATGCTTCAAACATTTGTAGGAAAAGCATCCAATGAAAGAATTGAAATTCTGAAGTTTCTACATTATGCATGCATAAGAATGTTGATAGTGATTCGTCCGTTCGGTGGGATCATGAATCCAGGCAAACCCCTTTGTTTTTTTTTTACAGGAGTAGGCTATGTGCCAGTACCGGCCGGGTTTGGCCTTCTCTCTTCTCTTCATCATTCTTCCTCGTACAACACACTTTATACTACTCACAAACACATAAACATACACTCATCCTACACACTGTACAAGGATACTTCTAAGTAAAATGGTCTGCCGAAGTGGTGTGTAAAATGAAAGTAGATCACATTAACGCCAGAGCGGAACCCGACGGACGATAAGAGCAGTGGCCGGCATTATGACACACAATCTGTTCAGATTTCAGAACACTTACTGTTTCCCATGTGAGGCAACATTAACTCCACGGCGCGAAAGGTCTAGAAGGCATTAGGCCTACCAGCCGGCTGCTGACGATCCAGTCGTTACCAACCTGAGCCGCTACTTATTGTAGGTATCCAAATTCGTTACTATTTGGATGCGCCGGTCCCATAGTTAATGAGAGCAAGGCATCATGCCTGATACTGCTCGGGTACGAAGCGGAAATCTTGAAATAACACTTATATAATACAGGACGACTCCAAGCTCTACTGAAAAAACTTTCACAAGATATGTATTCTGGGTGAAGCAGGGCTGATAACTAGAGCGAGGAATTATATGAAGAAAATTACACGAAAATATGAAATCGTAAAAACAAAATATGAAATATATGAAAATTATGACGCAAAAATATTATGAAGTTACTATTTTCTAAACGTTATACATATATTTATATACATAGGCCCACTATAACTTCTAAGTGTACATACCAGCACATAAATGAGACAAACAGAACTTATTTATATTCTTCAGAAATCAAAATATTCACTGTATTTCGATTTTAATTAGCTTTTTCATTAATTCTGACCCAATATAAAATATATTCACTATCTGAAACCATTTTAATGGACCACGTCATAGTGTAGTTGTATAAGGAAACGTGGTGCAAACAGAAAAGTCATGGGTTCGAGTCTCATTGTCAAGATTTTTAGCTGAACCAGACCTTCTGGTGGCATTGTGGATCTGGGGTCTCAGATCCTAATGGAAGTGAGTACTAGATGCATGTTCTGTGCACAAATGCGGCCATAAGGCAGATCCAACAACCCGGCGGACATCTCATGCCTATTGTCTAGAAAAATAGGAGCTTCAACATGCCACTACCCCAAAGGCCTCCCAAGACTGTAGTGGAATCAGTTTACCTTCATAAATAAAAACTGAGAGGTTATATATAATACAGTTAATTAATGTACTGAATGATATGTAATTATGAAATCCAAGTATATACAAGAAACAAAACATTGTAACTAAAACAAACAGGTTTCCATGAAATATAGCACTAACAAAGTTTAGAATAGGTATAGTTTGGATTATTGCTATTTTTACATTGCATAAAGACATTGAATTCCTGGAGATGCAAGTGTGACAATAACATTAAATTGGACGATTTAAAATACAAGTAAACCATTCCATATGTCACATTTGGAGAAACAAGATGTTAAAAGTGCGGAAAGAAGTGCGCTTCGACCGAAGAAGGAACGAAAGATCAAAACAATGATGATAGACACGGAGATGATAGTAAAATCCAACGCCCCGAAAAGTCAAACTTAACTCACTCACGACTTACAGACACAGAACTAGAAAGAAAAATAATACACAAAATAAGCCAGCAGATGCAAAGTATGATGCAAAACATCACAACCAGCATCAATAAGATGATAAAGGAAGAAAGGCAAGAAGGGGAAAACACAGCTTGCAGCCTCAACTCGCATCCTTTGACACACGTCACCACAGGAAAGGAGATCGATGGAGACGTAACACAAGGAATAATTGAAAATGAATATAACCATGAAAACCAGGAGAGCTGGACTGAAGTTCGAAGAAGACACAGAGGCAATACGCGCATCACGGGGACCAGAGAGAACAGGGAGAACACACTTAGAGCAGCAGACCGGACAGAGTGGCTATACATAGGCCGCCTCCACCAGACAACCGAGTGTGAGGACCTCATAAATTATATGAATGCTAACGGCATAAATGGGGCGATAGAATGTGAAAAATTGGAGGTAATCGGCCGTAACAGGGCATTCAGAGTAGGAATCCCCTTTGACTTACAAGACCAGGCAAAACAACCACAACTATGGCCGAAGGGAGTTATCGTGAGGCAGTATATTTTTTCGGAGACAACAAAGGCAAGGTATACGACTATAACAAACAATCATGTAACGGAAATCCAAAATCAGCAACAACAATACAGACCCTTGCAAACTTAAGGAATGTAATAAACGCGGTACCGAAAAGGGGACCCCGTGTTCCGGATAGCACGTTACGAACGGTGAACAACAACAATAACGCGAATGACCACGTCAACATAATGGAATGGAACGTGGAAGGACTGAACTCCGTATTAACCGCGATGCCCATAATTACATTTCAAGAAAATGATATACTATTTTTCTCAGAAACTTTCTGCATGGAAGACACAGAAATATCCAACTTTTATGGAATTCACTCCCCAGCCAAAAAAGGAGATAAAGGTCGTCCCTCAGGGGGACTAAGCTGCTTTGTAAAATCGCATCTACAACCCCTCAACGGAATCATCTGTACCGAGAACACATTAACGATATCCACCAGAATAGTAAACATAATTGGTGCATACTTCGCGCCCAACACTGAACCCGAGAGCATCATAGATGACCTAGGACGGGCTCTGGAGAACATAGACGACGGTAAACCAACCATTCTAATGGGAGACCTCAACTGCCGCATAGATAAGTGGAACACAAAAACCCAAGCGGTAATAGACTTCCTCCTAGACTACAGACTGCGACTCCTAAACCGAGAACAGGAATTTACCTATATAGCTCCAAACGGGAGGAGTACAATCGACCTGGTCTTCACAGATAGCCAGGGACAAGCCCAAGTCAAAATAGAGAAATATGCAATTAGAAAACACCTACCAGTAATAACTAAACTCCAGCTGAGTCACCTAAGACAGCCAAGACCAAACTGCAACCATAGAACAAAAATATCACGACATATCGACGAAGAAAAATGGCAAGCAAGCAAAGCAGAAATACCGGCAATAATAAGTATGATGAGACAGGGAAATCTAGACGGAGCAACAGCAGCCTTGACCGGGAACATCGCACAGGCCACCAATAAGCTAACCAGGGCCACACGCACGGCGAAGCCATGGTTCGACGAGGAATGTTACCTATCAAGGCAAAGAACTCTACAGCTCCTCCACGAAGCCAGAAAACCTGAAAACATCGCACTAACGGACTACGCAGAACAACGCCGGGAGTACAAACGCCTACTAAAAGAAAAGAAGACAGCCTATGATCTACACCTAGAACAAATCCTAATCGCCGAAACAGAAATTAAGCCATATAATATATTAAAGACCTCCAAGAAACGTCACCCAACTCCTCTCGTGAATCTGGAGCAATGGGAAACCCACTTCAGAAACCCACTAGGAGAGAAGGGCGAAACAGCAGTTGATCCAGCGCCGCACATGCATAATACAAGAACAGAACTCGACGACCCAATCACTCCTGACGATGTAGCCCGCTTCATAAGCAGTACTAAAAACAACAAGGCTGCTGGTCCGGATGGGATATTCGCGGAACACCTGAAAACCTTGTCTCAAGATCTGGCAGTACCGCTAGCCCTCCTATACAACGAATGCCTCACGAACAGCACAATCCCACAGCAATGGAGAAAGACAATAATAGTGGTACTCCACAAAGGCAAAGGCAGGAAAGACGACCCAAACAGTTACAGGGGAATCGCTTTGGAGAACACAATGTTCAAACTATTCTCCAAAATCATACTAGAGCGCATCGAGCTAAGATTACGAGCAAACATCCCCACGAATCAATTCGGATTCACTCCAGGCAGATCGACTTTACATGCAGTACAAGAAATCCTAGTTGAGATAGAAAATAGCATGGCACAACCAAACACCCCCCTGTATGCAATATTCATAGATTATTCAAAAGCATTTGACAGCATTAACAGAAAGTTACTTTGCCACAAGCTGGAGAATGCACTGGGCAGGTCAAGTCGCGAACTGGAAACAATAAAATCGATTCTGAGCACCAACTATGTAGCAATCTACGATGGCATATCAATGTCAAAAGAAATTGCTCAAACACGAGGAGTCCTACAAGGAGACCCACTGAGCCCAGTCCTCTTTAACATTATGACGGCCGATATTGGACAAGCTATAAACGCAAGAACTACAAAGCTATTAATGTATGCCGATGACATGGCCATCCTTTCCAAGAGTCCTGAAGATCTGCAGGAGGCCATGAAGAATATCAGAAAATGGGCGTCAGAAAATTCAATGGAAATAAATAGCTCCAAAACATAAGCAATGAAGTTCAGAAGAGGAGGCAGATTATCAAAAAATGACCACTTTATGTGCGGCGACTCAGCCCTAGAAATAGTCCCCAACTTTAAGTACCTGGGAGTGACGCTGCAGACCACTGGAACCACGTTCACCATGCATATACAAGACAGGACCACAGCGGCAATAAATTCGATGTTCGACATCCCCAAGCTTGAGAGACTGTCCCTGCCAACGGCGATGGCACTGTTCCAACTCAAGGTAGCACCAGCGGCCACATACGGTATTCAGATAATTTGGATTCACCTAACAGCGAAAAACCTCAAGAAATTGGAGAATGTCAAAGCCAGATATCTCAAGAGGGCCTTGTCACTCTCAAAGTACACAAGAAACAGCTACGCCTACAGAATAGCACATGAATCCTACTTCATTGAGGACATCAAGCTTCGCTTCAATCTACCAGAAACCCAGGCATATAAAGACGCCATCAAAGGGAGACAAAACAAAGCCAATGCAATACCGATGGAAATAATGGACACAGAAACAATGAAAACCGATGTGTGGAAAGGACCGAACTTCCAACTTCGTCACCTATACACACGCTTCGCCGCGCATGGTTTCCACTGGAAAATATGTCAGAATCCGTCATACCACGACCCGTAGGAGGACTGCAGATGTAAGCTTTGCGACGAGCCATGCTCCAGGTACCACCTAATGAAATGCCAAAGCAGAACTCAGCCTCTCACCAAAATTACAAAAGACTGGTGAAAATTCTAAATGTACACATTGTGTTTAATAAAATCAATTCTAAAAAGTTATTAGTCCATAATTGGTTCCAGGGATTGTTTCAGAACTCTCTTTGCAATTAAACTTACATATTGAACTTCAAACATGGTGAAATGTAGTTAAGAATTATTTTAACTTTTTTTTTTTTTTTTTTTTTTTCGTGAAATGGGTCTAACATAGTGTCCATAATCTTGGTCTTATTGTGTTTTGAACAATCCAATTGTCAATTCTGTTTGTAATACACTGAAGTTTTTTCTATATTTTCTGATAGTAAACTATAAGGCCTGTCGGTCAGAATTGTCTTGCACGATGAAAAATTATGCTCAACATCACACAATGTTACGGCAGCATACTTGTATCATGCTATATTCGATAGTTTGATGCCCTTACCTACATGAACTTTACTAATTTCACAAACCACTTAAACGGAAATAAGTACAAGACGCTTGTTCTGGGGGTAAAGGCGGCCGTCACGCAGGGCTGACATCAAGTGCTGATTGTCCAGAAAAAGTGGTAGCCTTATCCTCCTACTACCCCAAGGGCCTCTTGAGGCCTGTAGTGGGATTACTTTACATTATTTTACTGCTTCAAATTTACCAGCAGTCTCTCCTATATTTAAATTCTGTAATCTGTTCACAAAGTAATGACTGCTCTCAGGTAGCAATAACGAGTTGACAGCTAATATACCTGACTCTATAGATTCTATAGAATATTCCAACATTGTTCTTCTACTTAGTCATCTAGGCTCATGTTCTTGTCTGGGGATCGAGTTAAGGACAAAAACCTCCATCTAACACTGTCACTCTGTGACTCCTCATCTAATTATTTGCTTTTATAAAATCTATCTATCTTGTTCAGAAGGAATACTGAAGAATTTTCACTTGTCTACCACGTCACACTGTCAACAATTACATAAATACATTTATTTCAAGAAATATTTTTAATGAATTCCTTGAACTTTTATTGAAAAAAATGGGAATTTGAAAGTTGAAAAATATGAAGGGGTATGAAATTTTCATTAATCCTTAAACACACTCACTTTTTTCAAGAGAAAAAATCACTTACATCCATTTGTTTCTAATCGCCTTACTTAAAAGTAAATTTTTATACTGGCCGAATAGTGACTTTGCTGGATATTTCCTTGTATCCTTAATTTAAAGATAACTAGTTTTGAACATTTACCTGATACAGCAAGGCCTATAAATAAATGTCCACGGTATATATTGGTAGAATGAACACTTCTGAATTCAATCTGCCAAATATTAATATATTTTAAAATTAATTTGTAAAATTGTTTTGTATTTTCACATTTAGTGACGTTGCTTCGTTACGATACAGTTATTACGTCAACATTAGCAACAAATGGCATTTTTACAATCATTTTTAACACGGTAAGTGCGTTCTGTCGGACTTACAGGAATGGTGACCATGATTTAAAGTTCAATTTCTTAAATTTCGGGTTTGCCAACCTAAAAATAACTAAATAACTGTACTGTAATATCAAAAATTACTTACCTAGGGCGGGAGGTAAAACCACTGCCGTTTTTATATTCTTCGTACAATGTGTATACAAAGCTATATCCAAACGGCAGAGTGAATATACATTATACGAAACAAATCACTGTATCTTAAATGAACTGAGCTTAATTTGAAATAATATTAATCAATAATTTGAATCTTGCCGCCATTTTATCCCTGATTGGTGTCACTGCATGCTGTAGTCTCAACTGATTTATTTTCGGCATTTACCGTATATACATTGGTCAGACTGCTAACATCAGTCAGTTGTTTATAATGAACGCAAATATTTCCAACAGAGATGCTATTATTTTACTATTATTTGTAATTTTGAAAACACCATAATGAAAACAATAAATAAAAAGTACAACACACGTTTGTGAAGTGTTTAACATAATCTCGGAAATTAAATCCTTGTTATCGCTCGCTTTTTAATAATTTCCTCACTTCTGTAAATCCACTTTACAACCTCACATAGTTATTTACAATTGTGAAATTTATATGCTTTTAATAAAACCATTTATTGAACGTAGAGAAAAAGTTCCCAAATCGTTTTAGATATCAAATTACAACAGTATTCGTAGCAGGGTTTTATTTACAAATAGTGACGTTATGTTACAATTTCGGATAATATGATATGGAGAATGTAATATTCATACGATTAGAGCTTTTTTTTATTTTCCTTCTTCTTAAGCGCTGAAATCGATCTTGCTAGACTAGAGCTTATCATGCTCGCCTCTGGTTCTACAGTTCACAGAAACAAACCCTGACGGCGTTTATGGATTCTTTAGGAGGTAAAAATCGTAAGTAGGCCTGTATTTTCCTTCGGAAAGGACTAGAAACCAGTGTCACGTGTCTGGATTTAGGGCACATAAGATAATATCAAGTCCCGAGCCGTAGCCGAGTGGTTAAGACAGGCGCAGAGCTACGGGACTTGCGCTGGTTCGAGTCTCCATGGGGAAGAAATTTTCTCATGGTATTTCGGCCAGTATGGGACCGGTGTCCACCCACCATCGTGAGGCATTTGGGTAGCTACATTAAGTAGCGGCTCCAGGTTGAGAACAGCTGGGGGACTCGAATGCTGACAACATGTCACTCCAACACAGGATGATGAACATCTACCTCTGTTATTGACACATACGGATGTGAGGCCAGCAGCTAAGGTTCTTCTAGGCCTAGCGCGCTAGGAGATAAGATAATATCAAGGTTGTAAGACGAGGTCTCTATGCACAATTGTTGGTCCTTAGGCCTACTCCTCTAGATTATAATCGCGACACTAATATTTGTTTTGATTTTAAAGAGAGTCGTTGATTATTAATTGACACAACACTGAACGTATTGACTTGCTAAAACTTTTCTCCCGGAGGAGAGTCGCCTTTTCTACGGCTAAACTGTTCCTTCTTCCCCTTGAACTCCCCATTTCTAACGCTGAAAAGTCAAAACTGTTCTTCCAACATTGATGCTATTTGATATTCTCTTCTGAATTCCTTCTTTGCGCGGTTTCTCACCGAGATTATACAAGCCAGGGCGAACTGACAATAACTACGTAACTATACAATTGTTACTTTAGTTACTTTTACCCCCACCAACATCGTTAAGGAATGCAGGCTTTCACGGCCGGTAATCATAATGTTGAGTGATTCCGGGCTATGTGGCCGTGGTCCATAGTTGGTGTTGATACCAGACGTTTCGCCCTCAACTGCGGAGGGCATCTTCAGTGGCGAGTGCTTCTAGGCGTGTTTCCTGGTCGGAAGATCTACTTAGAGTGAGCGCTGTGGACGTTGTATTAGTGGTGGGTGCAGGGTGAGTGGGCGTGGCTCTTGCTGATTGGCTAATGGTCGTCTCCTTGTTGTCCCTAGTGTTAATGCATTTATTTTCTAGTGTATGATACCAGGCTTTAGCCAGTTTTATACCTTTCTCTTTTCTGTTGATATTTCCCTTATGCTTGTATATTTCTATAGCCTCTCGGTATAATCTAGGGAAATAGTAGGAAGTTGTGGCTAAAACTTGTGTATCGTCGAATAGAATCTGGTGTCCATTCATAATTGCATGTTCTGCTACAGCTGATTTATCCATTTCTCCTTGTCTGCAGTTTCTTTTATGTTCTGATAAACGGGTGGCTATACTTCTTTTCGTGGTCCCTATGTATGGTTTACCACACGAACAAGGAAGTCGATATACGCCGCAAGTGGAGAGAGGTGGCCGAGGATCCTTAGCTGAGCGAAGGCAGTCTTCTATTTTTTCTTGTAGGTCTGTAAACTGTTTTTATGTTGTATTTTCGTAGGAGTTTTCCGATACGATCTGTGACTCTTTGTACATATGGTAAGTAGGCTATGCTGGTTGAGGGTGTGTTATCCATTCTGACGTGCCGTCTTCGTGGATGTATGGTTTGTCTTATTTCCTTGGATGTGTAGCCATTTTTCTGGAAACAATTGAACAGATGGTGTTGTTCTTGTTTAAGGTGTTGTGGTTGGCATAACTTAGTCGCTCTGTCGAACAGTGTCTTAATGACACCTCGCTTTTGTCTTGGATGGTGGTTAGAGTCTTTGTGCAGATATCGGTCTGTGTGTGTAGGTTTTCTGTAAACTGTATGTTGAATTTCCCCATTGCCAGTCCTTATTATGAAGCTGCAAGAATACTCCGTCGCGCCCAACCACCGAAAAGCAATTTAAACAAGAAGGTGAGACTAGCGCTAAAAACTTTAAATAATAATGATAATAATATCACCATTTTACCAGCCGATAAAGGAAACTCTACAGTTGTTATGAATACACACGAATACAAAGAGAAAATAATAGAGATTCTGACACCAGATACATATAAACCTATCAAGCGAGACCCTACATCCGGTATTCTTCGAAAAACTAACAATCTTATCAAGCAATCGTCCTTGCCAGAAGAAATTAAGAAGAAATTACGCGTATCCGAAGCTCAACCTCCAAGACTCTATGGTCTTCCAAAAATACACAAGTACAACATTCCACTCCGGCCAATTGTCAGTGCCATCGGTTCCCCGACCAACTTACTGGCAAAGCATCTTACAGGACTTCTGAAACCACTCCTTGGAAAAACGGACAGCTACATCAGAGACTCGACACATTTCATTGAGAGACTACGGAATATAAACGTAACGTCTCAAGATATACTGGTTAGCTTCGATGTGGTTTCCCTTTTCACCATGGTGCCGGTAAATGAGACCATGGACTACATTAGACAGATTTTCACAGAAGAAATATCCAATTTATTCAGGCATGTACTAACTACTACTTACTTCCAATGGAACAACAGCTACTATGAACAGACCGACGGAGTAGCCATGGGCAGTCCTCTAAGCCCAGTAGTAGCGAATTTTTTCATGGAGAAATTCGAAGAAGAAGCACTAAAAACAGCTCCCAAGTCTCCAGAACATTGGTTTCGCTATGTTGATGACACATTCGTAGTATGGAGACATGGCAATGAAGAATTGGAACGTTTCCTTCAACACCTTAACAGCAGACACAACAAAATACAGTTCACAATGGAAGAAGATGATAATGGAAGACTTCCTTTCCTGGATGTTCAAATAATAATAATAATAATAATAATAATAATAATAATAATAGCTTTATTTTACCTGGCAGAGTTAAGGCTATAAGGCCTTGTCTACCACTCAACCAGGTTTAAAAAAAATACAAACAAAAAAAAATAGTCTTAAATCTAAAGGACTGGTTCTCTAGACCAAGGGACCCGGGTTCAAGTCCCGGTCTGAGCGTATAATTTTTCTCTTCAAATATGAGTTATCCATCATTGAGATGTACGAAATCAATAATAAAAACTTGGAAAAAGCCGTACTGGCTGTAATGTATAATTCCCAAATATGTCTTCTTAATAAAGGAGCCGCCATTTGCAAGATAGAAGCATGGCTTCACAGCATTTGGTGGATGGGAATTACAATGTATATAGAGAAAGATTTGCGTTTAGATCGGTACTTGCTCAGGTAGCTCAGTTGGTAGAGCACTTGGTCTAGAGAACCAAGGGTCCCGGGTTCAAGTCCCGGTCTGAGCGTATAATTTTTCTCTTCAAATATGAGTTATCCATCATTGAGATGTACGAAATCAATAATAAAAACTTGGAAAAAGCCGTACTGGCTGTAATGTATAATTCCCAAATATGTCTTCTTAATAAAGGAGCCGCCATTTGCAAGATAGAAGCATGGCTTCACAGCATTTGGTGGATGGGAATTACAATGTATATAGAGAAAGATTTGCGTTTAGATCGGTACTTGCTCAGGTAGCTCAGTTGGTAGAGCACTTGGTCTAGAGAACCAAGGGTCCCGGGTTCAAGTCCCGGTCTGAGCGTATAATTTTTCTCTTCAAATATGAGTTATCCATCATTGAGATGTACGAAATCAATAATAAAAACTTGGAAAAAGCCGTACTGGCTGTAATGTATAATTCCCAAATATGTCTTCTTAATAAAGGAGCCGCCATTTGCAAGATAGAAGCATGGCTTCACAGCATTTGGTGGATGGGAATTACAATGTATATAGAGAAAGATTTGCGTTTAGATCGGTACTTGCTCAGGTAGCTCAGTTGGTAGAGCACTTGGTCTAGAGAACCAAGGGTCCCGGGTTCAAGTCCCGGTCTGAGCGTATAATTTTTCTCTTCAAATATGAGTTATCCATCATTGAGATGTACGAAATCAATAATAAAAACTTGGAAAAAGCCGTACTGGCTGTAATGTATAATTCCCAAATATGTCTTCTTAATAAAGGAGCCGCCATTTGCAAGATAGAAGCATGGCTTCACAGCATTTGGTGGATGGGAATTACAATGTATATAGAGAAAGATTTGCGTTTAGATCGGTACTTGCTCAGGTAGCTCAGTTGGTAGAGCACTTGGTCTAGAGAACCAAGGGTCCCGGGTTCAAGTCCCGGTCTGAGCGTATAATTTTTCTCTTCAAATATAAAATGTTCATATGTTTTTACCATCAGCCGTGCGCTGTTATACTTACCTGGGAATGTGCTTATCCCGAGCTTCTTGTCATCAATGAAATACAAAATTGGTTATTGTCAGTTATCCGCAGAAGATAAACATATGCTCTCGAGGACTTTTTTGTAGAGTTTTTTTTGAAATATTCAATTCTCCGTACATTAATTTGTTTTATATGTTATGGTTTAGGCAGCGTAAGCCATTTAAATGTCAAAATAGGGACTTTATTTCTTGTTTCTCACTACAAAGGGTGATTTTTAGGGGTGAAGGGGTTGAATATCACACCTCTCTTATAACCCCTTCAAAATCGGATGAACGATGTGGCCGCGCATAGAATATGAAGAAACAATGAAATAAACAAACATTGATTTTTATTTATTAGGTTTATTTTTGGGGTTTTTACGATGTTTTACGAACTGTAAGTCCATGATACGGGATCCATGACGCATTTCCTTTGCAAGAATGATGTATTCAGGAATTATATGTCCCTTAAAATTCATTCACCAAATCCATAATTGCACCTGCGAAACTCCAATGATAATCACTAGTCAATAAGAACCGACCTGTTGAACTAGAGAACGCCTTTTCAGGGTCTATACAAAATACTGTAGATGTAAAAAAATAATCGATGTTTTCCTTCGTAAGGAAATGTTCGGCCACAACAGGTACATTTAAAACTCGTTTTTCGACGCGAATTGTTCAATATGAGTGGGCTACAGTTGTACTATTTATCTGAAAAATCACAGGTCCACCATGACAGGCGAGAATAAGAAAAAAAGTTGTAAAGACAAGCTGCTGGCACTTGTAAAAAAAAAAAGCACTAAATGGTTAATAATTTATAGATATGTTTGTGAAAAAATGACGTATATAACTTCAATCAATATTAATTTATCTGCGTTGAAAATTATAAGGAGGAGAGTATTTCTTGTGACACGTTATTTTCCCCCTGTGTACAGAACTTGCAGAAACCGGGTCTCGCGTCTACGAAGAAATAGCTGTAGCATTCACTCTCATGTCCCGTCTGGATTCTGTTTCAATTCATTTTTTCAAACAATCGATATGACTAATGAAGTATAAATCGATAATAAGAGCTCGTTTAAAATGTTATAACTAAGAACTTGTTATCAAATTATTAGATGAGCTGGGAATTGTGCTCCTCTTGACACAAATCAGAAATTGCTCAGAATGTTACAGCATGTTTCATAAAAAATAGTACACGTTCTTTATAAAGCAAATAATTACATCTGAAGAGTCGGGTGTGAGGAAGTGTTAAAAATTACCTGGTAACACATTTTCTATATTATTAATTTCATTATTATTATTATATTATTAATAATAATATAAACATAACTACATATGCGGTCACACGTAGGGATATATTATACAGGGCTGTTCAGAAAGAAGAAAGAGACTTCAAACATTTATTTCTTCCAAACTACAAATAATATAAACACAATTCCAACGTTCCTGGAAAGAGAAAGTTCAAATTTTAGTATTTTATGCATTCAATATGAGCACAATGTGTTACACGACAAACATCAAAACGGTGGCTCATTTATTGCAACACACTAATCAGCTGGTCTCTAGTTATCGAATTCACAGATTCAACAAATCGATGTCGCAGATTTTCAAGAGTGTCAGACATTTTGGAGCGGGGATAAAAAACACTGTCTTTTATGTAAACCCACAGATAAAAACGACACAGGGTTAGGTCGCGTGACCTGGGAGCCCACCGGTAATGAAGTTGATATTCTGCTCCTCTTCCAATACAACTTTCTGTTGTTTCGCCATTTTAATACATTCAACATGACAAGCAACAAACGTTTCTGTTTTCAGGAGCGTTGGAATTGTTTTTCTGTTTTTTGTAGTTTGGAAGAAATAAGTGTTTGAAGTCTGTTTCTTCTTTCTGAATAGCCCTGTATAATGGTATAATAAACAGTTAATAACAAATGAGGGAAATGTTGAGAAAGTGGTTCAATTCAAATATTAACCTTGGAACAATAATTACAAATAGGAATGAGATGCACAAATAAATTAAACAAGGGTTAATTCAGGAAATGTATGCTATTATATATAACAGGGACTCAGGTCGTTCCAACTTCTCTAAAAAAGGTTAAACTGAAAATATATAAAACTGTTATTCTCCCAGTTATATTACATGGATGCGATCCGTGGACTCTTATTTTAAGGCAGGAGAGAAGATTAGTGGTATCGGAATTTGAGAATAAATTTTTAAGGACAATTTTTGGATCAAAGAGAGACAGACAGACAGATGAAACGAGAATAATTTATAACAGTGATGATCTTTATAGGAAAGCAGATACAATAAAATGATTTAAGTCTCATAGATTGCGATGAGCAGGACATGTGGCACGAGTGGGGAACGACAGAGACTTGGAAGGTTCTTGTAGAGTAACCAGAGGGAAACGTCTAGTTAATAGGTCAAGAATGAGGTCAGGGGATGATAGTATAACATTAGTTCAGGTAAGGGATGTATGGAGAACGTATCTCTGCACGGCCTTGAACCCACGGGTTCGATAGTCCCCAGTAAGTTATTAAAATATTATTATTATTATTATTATTATTATTATTATTATTATTATTATTATTATTATTATTATTATTATTATTATTATTATTACTATTATTATTTTGCAGTTTATTAACAATCCCACTAGTTTCTCTTAAACATTCCTGATTTCTTCTCCGGAATTGGCGGAATTACAACCCACTTCTTAGGTTAGAGCGCCTTGTAGGAGGAGTTAGGTTACTCCGATATTATGATACTTGATGAATATTGTATAATTGAAATGGATAGTTAGTGACAAATGAAGAAAATTTTGAAAAAGAAAGTGCCTGATTTCAAATACATTTAGGAATCAATTGGAAAAAGGCACAAAGAATTAAACATAGGCTCAAAACTGGAAGTGTATGCTAATATGCATTATAGAAATATTCGCCCTCTCAACTTCTTAAAAAATATAAACTGAACATATATATCCATCCATAGTAATTCTGCCCGAGGGCAGGTCTTTCACTGCAATCATAGCATTTCCATGCAGCTTTACTAGGGAATTGTAGTTGTGGTAGCTTCCCGTTGCTCTCCACTTATATATAACTATTATTATCGTACACTGCTCAAACAAATTAGGGGATATTGTAGAATAACCTATTAAGACTATGTTTTTAGGAACAGTATTAGATGCAATCACTTTCTATTACTCCAAAAGAATGTAAACAAGAGTTTGAAGTCATTACGTAACCTCTGTACCACACCAGGTGTCAAAGAGTTCCTGATTAGGAATATGGCAAACAAACAAAGCAACATTAACATGGGTGAAAATGTTTCTTTAGTATGGTGTATGGTCTCCTCGAACGGCCAGCACTGCCTCACAGCTGTGTGACATTGATACAATGAGGTTAGCAATGAGTTCTTGGGGGATACGTGGCCACTCTTCCATAAGAGCAACGTGCAGCTCTGGAACAGTTGTGGGAGGTGCTGGTCTGCCTGCAATGCGCCTGCCTAATGCATCCCAAATACGCTCAATCGGATTTAAGTCCGGGGAGGAAGCTGGCCATTGCATACGCTCGATACCCTCCACTTCCAGCATGTCGTCCACCAAGCCAGCTCTGTGGCGTCGTGCATTATCGTCCATAAAAAGAAAAGAATCACCTATGGCACCAGCATAAGGCACGACAAAAGGTCGGAGAATCTCATCTCTATACCTTACCGCAGTCAAAGTACCACCTTGGATGACATAGAGGTCCGTACGTCCACCACTACTGACTCCTGCCCACACCATCAATCCACCGCCACCATATGGGGATCTATCACGTACAAAAGCTGGATTGTTTTGTGTCCCTTTTTCTCTCCAGATGAATACACGCCGACTATCACATTCCACGTTGAATCGCGACTCATCAGAAAAAATAACTGATCTCCATTCAGCATGCCTCCACCCACGATGTTCCTCCGCCCAGTTTCTGCGATCTCTACGGTGTTGTGGATTTAACCTGGTACACACCATGGGCCTACGGGTATAGAGACCACTTCCATGCAGTCGATTAGGGACAGTTTGAGTTGACCCCTGCGTCCTGTTGCTGTTTGAAGTGTATTTCGCAGTTGAGTTGCATTCTGCTGTCTATTCCGACGGGCTGTTAACAAGAGGTAACGGTCATCCCTTGCTGTTGTTGCCCTTGGTCGAACTTGTCCGGCTCTTCTGTGAACAGTATGTTCTTTGAAAATGATTCCAAAGACTGGAAATCACGCTTTGAGACACCCCAATGGCGTGTGCCACCTCTTGTTGTGTCTGTCCAGCTTCCATCCTTCCTATGGCCCTCCATGCCATTGGTTCAGGTAAATCACGTTGTCGAGGCATCACTGTCCCTAAGGCAAGTCATTCACTAACTGAAAAATGGACTGGATTTAAAAACAGCAACAAAACATTCACTCCCACACCACCCTTTCACATCAACAGTACAGACACTGCCCTCTGGTGTGGTACCGAGGTTACGTAACAACTTCAAACTCTTATTTACATTATCTTTGAGCAATAAAAAGTGATTGCATCTAATACTATTCCAAAAAAACATAGTCTTAATAGGTTATTCTACAATATCCCCTAAATTTTTGAGCAGTGTAGTTACAGAATGTGGATGCCAAACCTTGATTATAAATTATAAGTTTATAGGAAGGAGAACATATTACGAGTACTGATTTTGAGAATAAAGTTCTTAGAAAGATTTTTGGACAAAAAAGATAAATGATCAATGAGGTTAATGTAGAAAACTATGTTACAGTGAGCTGCATTACCTTTATGGGCTGCCAGATATAAAGAGAACATTACGACTCGTAGACTGCGATTGGCAGCAACATGTAGGATGAATTGCAGTTCATACAAATTCATTATAGCAAAAACAGAGAAAATGACCAGTATGTAAGTCAGAAATGAGGTGGGAGAGACATTAAGTTAAAATTTTGTTGGAAGTTCTCAGGATTTTTTTTACCAAAGAGAGATGAACAGAAAGGTGAATGGAGAAGACAAACATAGCAGTGAACTGTTTGATCTTTATAGGAAGCCAGATATAATAAGATCAGTGAAGCCTCGAAGATTGCGATGGGCAGGACATGTATCAAGAATGAGGAATGAGTGACGTGCGTGGAAGCGTCTTTATAGGAAAACCAGAGGAAAATGCCCAGTTCGTAGACTTAAGAATGAGGTGGGAGAATAACATTAACCATGATTTGAAGGAAGTGAATTATACAGCGGTTGATTGGAAAACATTAGTTCTGGTTAGGGATGTATGGAGAGCTTTTCTCCGCTACTGGTTCGATAAAGCCTATTAGTTTCTCATTCGTATTACGATTATATTTTCTTACTTTCGCAATTTTTCTGACAATTCCATTCTCTTCATACTTCTCCTGATGCCATTTATCCGTTATTCCTGTGGGTTTCATCTTCTTCTATTTTCAGCATTCCATTCCAGATTCATTTTCGGAATTACATTGATCTTGTCTGAAATCCCGTGATCGTCCCAACATCCAATGTATCCGAGCTAAGTTCCAGTTATACTGTAAACAAACCTGCTTAAGATATTACTCCGCGGACCCCGTCTATTGGCGGTAACGTGGTGTTAATTGTACCCGCCTAATGACTGAATTGTGTACGTAATGACAATGATAGAAACATTTTTCTTAGGTCATGTCGTATAAATAGGGGAAATAATCCTGAAATCAAGACCGATGCTACCAATAATTAGTAACTTCCATTTCCTATTTATTTATGACAAATATTATACATGGGCCCTCCTAACCAGACGTTTACACTTTTTCCATAATGTGGGTAGACATCCTATATTTATAATTTTATTATGTCTACAAGCAGACACATGTTCAATGCTTTCAGGAGTTAGATAAGGGTGTAGTCTGTTGCCCACACTTTTTAATATATATATATTGACGACATTATGAAACATTGGATAATTATAACAGACAAAGGCCTTAAACTGAACAGTAACCAAGTGTTAATAACTTAATTTTCCCGATGATTGTCTTACTACACCAAGATGAAGATCTGTTACAATTGGCTGCTTACAAACTAAATGCAACATGTAGCGATTATATTTTAAAATTTCAGTAAGTAAAACAAAAGTAATGACATTTTGTGGAAGAAACACTCTGCGTGCAAAAATAATAGTTGGAGACGAAATTATTCAACAAGTGTTCCACTTTAATTATATAGCATGTGATATCAGCTATGGATAAGATAAAGATATTGAACATAAAACTCAACAGTTTCAAACTATTTGTGGCACAATAAACAGAACATTGAATAACAAATCCCTTAAACAAACAAAAATTAAACTTTTATTAAACAATGGCAGTCCCTGTCCTTTTGTATGGGAATGAATCTTGGATTATCACTACCAAACAAGAAAGAAAATTCATGCAGCCGAGATGAGATGTTTAAGAGAAGTAAAAGGATGCACTAGAATGGACCAGATAAGAAACGAAGATATCTGTGAAGAACGGCATATCTACTCCATAAAAGAAAATATATTTAACAACAAGATTCAGTGGAAAGAACACGTAGAAAGAATGGAAGAACGTAGATTACCAAATAAAATCTTAATTTTTTCCGAGAGGAGAAGAGATGTTGGATGTTATCAGAAGAGATGGTCTTAGATCTATTAGTGAAGATGGAACAGACAACTAATGCCTAAACCAGGAAGTGAAGAAGAAGGCTTTCTTGCCTGTAAATTCTCCCTCTACAGGGGAGAAATTCAACCATACTAATTTAGTTGCACTTGTTTTCGGATAGATGTCAGATTGGCCCATGTCAATGTTCGAACTCATAGTGACGTCTAGGAAACCAAGGTAGTACTAGGAAGGGAAAAATCGGTAAATTTTGCTTACAAGTAATTTATTCAGGCTTAAGTACCTTTCATGAGCCTGAAAATCTTCAGACTCTGATTCCATGGCTTAAAGTCCCCCCGGAGGAATTGCTCCTTGGATTTTTTTCTAAACAGTTCATCGACCCCGTCCGGGTTTGAACCCGCTGTCCACGGGACCAGAGGCAAGTAGCATAATAGCCACTAGTCCACCGCGGTCAATACTTATTTAATCTAAATAAAATTATTGTAGGTCCTATATTTTAAGATTCTCCCACATAACTTGAACAGACATGTGCTAGTTAGGCCTAACACATATATCATTTTTATTTTATTCATTTCAAGTGTTAGAAAGCGAAACACATTTTGTTACACTTTTAAATGTAATCAGTTCGACCAATGAAAACGCAATCCATACATCAGGTTTGTTTACATTACTCGTAGGCCTACAACTGAAATTTTCCTGGGATTGATTCAGTTCTACTCTATTATTTTTTGGTGTTATAGGAGTAGGCCTATACATTTTATATCTCTAGAACAGGGTGTTGGCCCATTGCTAAAATATCTAACCTGGAGGACAAGGTAATTTGTTATCGGGTTTGTCTTCTTCTAGCCTTTAGAGAATCAACATTGAGCTGTAAGGCAGCAGCTGCTAGTTTTCGTTCTCATCGGGTAAAAATAACAGTAATAATATAATAACAGTAAATATTAAATTGAATAGCAATATTTATTTATTTCCAAGTTTATAATATAAATATATATGTTTGTATATCTAACCAAAATTATGCAGTATTTTTATTCAGTATTCCCTATTTTTTAAAATATCAGTGTGATTTTAAAATTAATATTTTAATAGTTTTAACTACCCTTTGACCACCCTAGAAAACAAACACAAAATCACATTGTCTGAGGTCTGTAAATATTAGTAGCAAAAAAAAAATATATTCCATATGCATTTTCAGTTGTACCTCTACGAGTTCTCGACAAGATTTGCTGGATGTTATGTTTCAAACAATGTTCTGAAAATATGTTGGTATTAGAGTAGGTTACAGTGATTTGTTCCATTTCGTACTTGACATACAGAACACAATTTACGAGTAAATGAGAACAAAACAGAAAGATTTAAATTACGTTGTTATGCACATTTTTATATTAAAACAATAATTGACTTAGGAGTAAATATTGATATCTAAAAGAAAAAAAAAAGAACTGAAATATAATCCTTACCTATACATGTATTAAGTTGTCATCACCCTCGCTGTGCACATCCTAACACCAAAGTCGAAAAATCTGTTTTCTCCATCAATTCACCAGTATTGCGCCCCGACTGTCTCTGTTCCTAAGGAATTCAATGGAGGTTTCATACCAAGGAATACATTTTGAATGTTACATTCAATAATTTTCACAGTAACTAGTTTAAAGAGAGAGGAGTATAACTAACAGATATTTTCTTTACATATATGTATATAACGTATATATTTCCAGTAGTCTGGTAGCTTGTAATTTGTACAGTCCAGATAATGTCATATATTCACGGTCCACGTTTTGGTCCTAACACCTTTAATATTACACGATGTCGTTTTTAAATAATCATATTTAAACTTGTAGCGTCCTCTTCAAACTGATTTTTTAAATTGTTCTTGGAATAAACTTTTCTAATAACTAGGGAATATAATATGTAAGTTGTAAACAATGGTTATAAAAATGTCACATAGTCACAATCGTTTTAATAGCAAATATCTAATGTAAAGTTTCCTTCAGAGTTGTTTTCTTTATCGTCTTAATCTCCTGCATCTTTTAACTTGGATAGTAAATACAAATTTACAGCTTGTTATACCTATGGTAGCTATTTTAGGGCATAAAGGACCTTCGGGACTAGGAAAATCTGGTAGCGTTTATCTAGCCGAGCGTTAGTATGAGGATGTACAGTATACATGTGTTGAAATAAACAAATGGAGTCTTATTTTAAACTATTTTATTACTAAAGTATAAATGATTAGAAACCCTAAGTATTCTAGCCCTAAATCTAATCTAAGCCTATATTAAAAACTACAATACTTCCTAGGGGGCTTGAGAAGAGGGAGTTGTGGAATTTATAAATCTAACCTTATCTACATGATTAAAAAATGTTATATCCCCTTTTGAAAATATAGTATCAAAAATGTTAATCGTAATTGATTCAAAACATAAAAGTACAGAATACATGTTAAGAAAAATGTAGCTTACTCACCCATCAACCCCTCTGGTTGTCACACATCAACAGACAGACACGAGACCCTCACTTCTCAAGTGTTATATACTCAATTTTACCTCTAGTTCCCCTAACTGTACTCACTAACATTACAATAAACTAAATGTAGGGATGTTTACAGTTAGCTATGCAAAACTTTGCTCTGAACTATATCATGTCTAAACTATACCTCAACAGACTTTGAATGTCTAAACTCTATTTCAAAAGACTTTGCTTGAATAATTAAAATAATCTATAAAACAATTAAAAATCTATATAAAAGACTATGTATTCATAACACAGCTGAAATAAATTATACATTAAATAGCACGGGATTTGCTCTAAAGGTTAATTGAAATTGTCAAATATCTATAAGTGGAAATGTCACCTGCTGTCGACGTGGCTACTGTAGCATATGGTTCCGAAAATTCAGCCGCCCAGTGCACAGTGATCCAAAGAACCGGCAAAAATATATTTTTTTTAATTTACGCTACAGGGAAAATGTGCACAGTTTTTTCAAAAGTAAATAAGGTAACAATCTGGCAGTGAAATTAACCTTTATACTAATTATTGGACATAATTTTGTCGGCGTTAAATTAAGCTTTATAAAAACTGAATATTTATTCCAAATTTTGGTCAAACTATTAACACTTTTTCTCATAATAACTATATATAATTGTGTTAAACAGAGTCCGAGAGCCAGACAGCCCGACATCCTCCAAACATCCGCCCGACTTCCAGCCCGACTTCCAGCACGACTTCCACCCGACTTCCAGCACGACTTCCACCCGACTTCCACCCGACTTCCGACCGACTTCCGACCGACTTCCGACCGACTTACGCCCGACTTACGCCCGACATCCTCCCGACTTCCAACAGACATCCGCCCGATTTCCGCCCGACATCCGCCCGACATCCGCCCGACATCCGCCCAACATCTGCCCGACATCCGCCCGACTTCCTCCCAAATTTTCCACGATATCCGCCCTACGTCCACCCGTATTCCGTCCGACATCCGCCCAACAATCCCCGAATTCTGCCCTACATCCTCCCGATATCCGCCCGAAATTCCGGCCCTACATCAAGCCCAAATTCTGTCGGACTTCTAGCCGTACTTTAAGCCCGACTTCCGACCGACATCATCCCGACATCCGCCCGACTTCACGCTCGACTTCATGCCCGACTTCTGCCTGACTTGCAGTCATAACTTCAGCCCGACTTCTTCCCTACATCCGCCCTATTTCCGCCCGATATCCGCCAGACTTCCGCCCTACATCCACCGGACACCCGCCCTACATCCGCCCTAAATCTGTCTGACTTCGAGCCCTACTTCAAGCCCGACATCCGCCTGACATCAACCCTACATACACCGACATCCCCCCGACTTCCGCCTCACTTCCGCCCGACTTCCGCCTGACATCCGCCTGACTTCCACCCGACTTCCGCCTGACTTCAGCCATGACTTCAGCCATGACCTCCAGTCACGACTTCCAGTCGCGACCTCCAGTCACGACTTCGAGACGCGACCTGCAGTCACGATTTCCAGCCGCGAACTCCAGTCACGATTTCCAGCCGCGACCTCCAGTCACGATTTCCAGCCGCGACCTCCAGTCACGACTTCCAGCCACGAATGCCAGAATGACCTTCATTCACGACTTCCAGCCATGACAACCAGCCACGACTTCGAGCCATGACTTCCGCCTTACATCCGCCCTACTTCCGTCCGATATACGCCAGACATCCTCCCTACATTCACTCGACATCCGCCCTGACTTCCGCCCGTCATTCGCCCGAACTCCCCTCGACATCCGCCAGACTTTCAGACTTTGAGTGATCGAGAGTCGTCCACACCATGGATACAAGTAATAATGAGAACAAGAGGACTGGATGTTATGGTGTGGAAGGATAAAGACGAATGTACAAGGAAAACACAACTTTAAGCACAGGAAGATATGTGAACATTAAACATCTGTGAATAAATAAATTATAATAATTATTATTATTTTCAAAATAAATACGCCTATCTATGATTATAGTTTAATATATTACCGAGGTATCTCATAATAAATTGCTTGTTAAAATCAGTTGCTAATATTTTGCACGTAACAATTAATTAAAAGTCCTCGCATCAATTATGCACAGTCAGATATTCGTATACACTTGTAATTTGTTATCTTACACATGTAGAGAAAATTGTAAGCCAAATAGTGACTTCTAGATTGTGGGTCACTGTGCAGTGATCTTCGTTTCACTCGCCATCCCTAGAATAAGGAAACATTCTCTTTTTTTAATATATCACATGTTGAAGAATAACGTAACATCTTCCTGTATGAAAATTGTAAAAAAAATATAATTTTTTACTAAAAAAATTGTGTATAAAATAAGGAGACTTGCATAATATCCAGCAAAGAAAAATGTACACACAGAAAAAAAAGGAATGTGCGGGTACGAAACGCAGAATTCCTGCGGTTGTGAACCACTGCGCGAGTTAAGGTTTGTTAAATGTTTCAAATACGCTGTATTTGATTTTAGTGGTCATAAATAGTTAAAGATCAATGAAGGAGACATATTTCTATATATTTACGAGTGTTCGACGTATACAATATTACTCAAATTACGACATTTTGAATAAAGTTAAACTCTTGTGCATTGTGTAAAACTAAACAAGACAACCAGGATTTAGATCACTGGTATCCGACATGCTAGTAGCGTAGATCGTTAAACCAATTACGAGAAAATTAAATGTATATCAGCGTCAGGCTTCAAATCCCTGGACAATGGTTTTTTGTTGTTTATTGGTTATTCCGCAAAAATCATCCTATAACATTTAATTCCAGCCACGTAATTTACACCCACTTCGCAGTACATTAGGTAAACTCTATAACACTATTTAGCTACCGGTATAAATTTGTGGTTGTAGTACCACGTTTTAATAATAATGCTAGAAAAATATGTAATAAAAGTTAATATATATTCATATATTTGTGTACTTATTTGTTACGTATCAGTGAGGAAAACGTTCACCCTTCAAATTAAATATTTCGTTCATACAGATCAGGTCCAGCCTAATAATAGCCCATAGATAATGGACAACAACAATAATAATAATAATAATAATAATAATAATAATAATAATAATAATAATAATAATAATAATAATAATAATGATAATAATGATAATGATAATGATAATGATAATAATAATAATAATCATCATAATAACTAACAATAATAATAATTATAAATAGTAATAATTCCATATAGTTAGTTCGTTTTTCTTTAAGAATGGACACATAGAATACAATAGAAAGCATTGTAGCAATTTAAAAAAATAACCTAATCGGGAACCGAACCTGTGACCTTTTGCATACTAAGCAAGCCATAAGGCACGCTAAGCGTTCGTTGGCTTGCTGTACATTCAATAATGCTCTTCAGTGGAGGAAGGGGAACGTGTTGAAGCTCTATTGTGTAATTAGTTTACTCGTGTGAATCGCGCGTTAAAACTTGAAATGTTCGAGATCAAGAGTCCGCTCATTCTTATTTATTTTTTTGCTAAGTGCACATAGAGGTGATAATGTGTTTGTTTTATAAACACTTACTTTTTATGTTTTATAATATTTACAGAATTTTGTGATGAGAGGAAATAATGTATATACATTTTCCATTAATCTTATTTTGAGCGTATTTTCAAATTCTTAAAGTCTTACAGATCATATCTTTAACTTCATATCTATTTTTTTTAAATAACTCGGTTCTTTTAGTTCAGAGAGTAAATCCTTATTTGTTGTGTGATATCACTTTCATTATATGTTTATTGAAATTTAAAATGAGGAAATGAAAGCATTTGATTGTTTAAACAAGTTATTAAAATATAAATATTAGATGGTACAGTGTTTACTTTTTATTTGTTCAATCAGATTTTACCTGCTAGTAGTACAGTCACTAACTTTAATCTATTTGAAACTCATCTGTAGATTGGCGTGTTTGTTGCGTTTTGTAAGTCTCGGAAAGAAACAAAATACAAGCACTATGGCTCTTAAAGGTTAATATTGGCAGAAGATGTTAGGAAACATGAAACTGAAACAACTGTAATGGGAAATGTTAACATATTTGTTTCCTTAAGATGAATGGCTATATATATATATATATATATATATATATATATATATATATATATTATGTCATGCTTCAATACTTCAATACTGCCCCCAGTGGAAGAGATCTTTGGGATGTTCTAGAAAAGATAGGCCGAGAATGGTTGACTCAAGCCATTACAGCCGTTTGACCTTTAACTTTTTTGTAGGAAGAAGAAGGTGATATAAATAAATATACACATATTGGATCTCAGCTAGTGGTTGGAGGTGATGTTGGAGTCGATGTATAAGGCACGGAACTCTCCTTCTATATCATTGGAAATTACTGCAACAAATTAAGAGCCATAGGTGTTGCCTTTCAACAACTGTAAGTCAGGCAAGAAAGTTTAAAAAATGTAGTATTTTATTGTATTTAAAAATCATCAATACAGTATTTGACACACAAAACATCTCTCACGTTCTCATGTTTCAACCATTCAAACCTTATTCAGAAACTTCCAAAATATTCTGAAAATAATTAAACTTCAATGGACTCCTTCCCGTTGTGGAATACAAGATAATGTAATAAGTAATGCCATATACATTAGCCAAGAATGGCCCCCAATTTATCATACAACTACATCAACTCGTTGAAGCTGCTGTAAATAGAGATGTAAATAAAAATGTACCAACACTATAGAAACATCAGTTTAGAAAAGAAAAAAAAAGGATCACGCTTCTTGCAACACGCCACATTGTTCCCAAAGTACCAAGGAAAAAATAATTTGCAGCATGTGATATCTTAACTGGCCATGGCCTGCTAGCATAACATCTACACCAATTTAACATCTTCCCATCACTTGGTTGTGTTTAGTGTTGTGATAGCGACAGTGTCATGAATTACGACCTTATGAAACTAAGTACTGCTTTGAAAACCTCCAATTTAATCTGATGGCGAATTATAACGGGAAGTTTACCGTAAAGTGACTTTGCTCCTAATGTCAGGGCGTTAACTTATACAAATTTATAACGTTACTCTGACACTGAATACTGTATGTTGTGCAATAAAAGTTGTGACTATTTATTTTACCAATAATCTCGATTTATGTTAAAGATAAGTCTGTAACATTAAGAACTGAATATTTTACCATCTCCTAAATATTGTTCTCCTATAATGCATAATTACTTACTTACTTACTCACTGGCACTATCGAACCCGTAGGTTCATGGCCGCGCGGACATAAGCTCTCCATACATCACTATCCTGAGCTAATGCTTTCCAATCATTCCCTGTATAATCTACTTCCCTCAAATCATAGTTAATGTTGTTCTCGCACCTCATTCTTGGTCTACGAACTGGGCGTTTTCCCTCTGGCTTTCCTACAAGAAGCTTCCATGCACTTCTTTCATTCCCCATACGTGCAACATGTCCTGCCCATCGCATACATTATTCTTAACTCGAGCAAAATTGTAAGAAACTACATTCATCAGTCATTATTTTAGGGATTGTGCTGTAAGTATTTTAAGGTTTAGAGATTTGAAGTGCTGCAAATTGACGATATTTCAGCAGATGAGTATGAAGCATTTTTAACCAAGTTTTCTTCATGCATTTCGAGTGGAAAGCTCTGTAAATTGGCGAAGAAAACGGATACCAATTATTTCTTTCAATCCTGCTAGTGTTTACCACAATGTCGTGCACGTATAATTATCTTCTATAATGATCCAATAAACACTAGAACATAACAGTACACAGTAAAGATATTATTTACACTTACTTAGATTACAGAGTTAGAATAATTTTGAAATCTTACTTTATGTAATTCATCTTATTTAACAAGTCTAATTACGTAATGTACATTTTAACTTACGATATAATACCATTTCCGTTTCGTCTTCAAAAGATTGCTGGATACACACAACTACATCATAAAAAATGAGGACATCTTAGAAAAATTGCATATTGAAGTTTAAAAAACAAAATTTCTGATTATGAGTAGAATCCGGAATTTTAATGTAATACTAATCTATAAATATGTAGTAAAAATATTCAAAATATGTAATATTACATTTTTTATTATACAGAATCAAAATGTATGCTTTAATAAATTATTGTGTTATTTCTTTGCCCAAGCCTTGTTTTGTTATAGTTTTTCTTATAAAATTTACCAATTTTATAAAAATGTTGAGGTTAATATATTTATACTGTCGAAGATAATTAACAAACAATCCAGAAGAATTCCTGTGCAAAAGGATATAATTAATGTATTTTAGACATAGGTCCTCAACCTAAATTAAGATATAGTCCCTAATATTACATATATATATATATATATATATATATATATATATATATATATATTAGAACATAGCGGAATATATAACTTTACAGTTATATTCACATAAGTTTACTTATTTTTTATATCCATCGATAGTAATACTGCCGTGGGCACGTCTTTCACTGCAATCATAGCAATTTAATGCTATGCTTTGTAGCTTTACTAGGGAATTGTAGGTGTGGTAGCTTCCCGTAGCTTTCCACAACGGTGAAGGATGATGATGATGGCCATATGATTTCGGGAACCGTTTGGGCCTTAGAGTTTTCCTGACATTTGTCTTGCAGGTGAGGAAAAGCCCCGATAAAAACCTCACCTAGAAAAATTGTCCCGACCGGGGATCGAACCCGAGCCCGCTGCGTGAGCACGCTACCTCGAACCACAGCGATGGATTATTTTTTATATGTTTAAATTATTTATGGACATGTCTCAAAATACAGTAGTTACAGTTAAACAAATTATCTGTTGCGTAGTGTACAAGGTGTGTAGGCCTACAACACTATTTCAACATCTGTGATAAAAAGGCAAGATCGATAGTTATCCATGGCCAATATTTCCTATTATTTTTAAATCCCTGGGGAGCTAGGATTTAAATGTCATGTGGATGTAACCAATCTGTCTACCGACTACGACTCTTATAGATTCGACAATAATCTAGCTGATTTTTATTTTCTATTTCGTTTGCCACTTGCCATCCTCACCCTCCAAGGAAGACTAGATGTCAAAAGTTCGGATTAAATGTCATCGGGATGTCAATAATCACCTTATCGATTAAAAATACTATAGATTGGAGACAAATCTCGGCCCGTTTTTATTTATTATTTTTCTTCCCATCTCGCTCCCTCTTAGAGACACTTTACATAGAAGTAGGACTTAAATTTAATCGGTTCAGACAGTAGTATCGGTCGTATTACATTGTTTTTACATGACATATCCCTATGGGTGCTAGGGGTCTCTACCCCCTCATAGTATATTTTCCAAAATGTAGGCCACGTCCATTCAAATATTGAAACACTTTTTTTTAACAAACGTCAAACTTTCGCGTTTCTAAATACTGAGATTTTAAATACGAAATCTGCTTTGTTTATTCTTCCGTCCTTGACTGATATATTTGTATTTTATTATAATTATATATTTAATATTCCTCAATTATAAGTAAATTAAGGAATATATTTTGATAAAGTATTAAATTTATATAGAAGTAGGTTACGGTGCAAAAAGTGTACATCCGAATTCCAAGATAATTTTGCTTTTAAAATAAAACTTAAACACGTCCAACAATAAAACATAAAACATTACAGAACGTCCATAAATAAATCTGAAAAATAACAATTTACACGTAACTTAACGTATAATTTTGAAGTCTGAGGACAAAATAACAAACATTAAGCAGTAGTGTAACTTGATAAAGATTATTATTATTATTATTATTATTATTATTATTATTATTATTATATAATATCCTCAACTCGTGTCCAACTTAGGGTTGGGATGAGGGGTGAAATGAGATGAGATGAAACCCCTATATTTACAGAAGCCTGTGAACGATACGTCTGCCGGTCGATCACGTCTGACGCTCTGTCACAGAGGCGAATGAACGAAATATATGAGATGAGTTTGGAGAAATCCTGAATTGAAATTTGCGGCAGGTGAAAACGGTAGGAACCTACAAAGATATAATTACTAATGAAAATAATTATATTAAAGTATGATTATGACAAATAATCACATAACCTGGAGTTTAGGAACAAAATTATCAATAGATGGAAGAAAATTATTGACATGAAATTTTCATATAATTAATAATATAGAGCATTAAGAATGTATCGGGATGAAGCATCGTGCCTTGGCACAGAGCTGCGGAACGTGCGTTAGTTTGATTCACTATGAGGAACATTTCTCTTATGCAAGTTTGCCCAGTATGGGACCGTTACCCAGTCAGTATCATGAGGAATTTTGTAACTCTAAAATATGGCGGCTCCAGATTGAGGAAATTAGCTATAAACAGTGCAGGATCTGCACATGTTACCCATATACTCTCTAGATTATCGATTTTCTCTGAAAAAATATAATAGTCCTAAGTGGTTAGACAGTTGCAGGCCTCTCGCGACAACAAGGTTTTTGTGTGTTCAAGAACAAGGAGTTTAATAAAAACAGCGTAACAACATGTTATGTAAAATGATATAAAATAGAATATTTCTAATTTGAGAGTAAACTTTGTTATAACTTCAGTTAACATGCCTTATACACATCACGATATATCATAATAACGTGCATTTAAACGATGATAAATGACATTTTTGAAAATGTATTTAATATTTACCTGATAGAGGAAGCGTTGTCCATTGGTTTATCTGTAAATCTCAGCTACACAGATTAAAACTATTCTGTATTCAATCTGCAAAATATTAATATTTCATTAACACCATTTAAAACTGTAATTTTCCATTTCATGTTCAATGACGTTGCTTGGTAACGTTACGGTTATCCTGTCATCATTCATGTCGTCACTATGTAACAAGGCGCATTTTGTGCAAATGTTTATGAAATTTCTCTTATTTTAATAAATGTGTTAATTGTGCTTAGGGAAAAAAACCCATTATAAATTTAAATGATTATAAATTACACACAGTTTTGATGCGGTGGACTAGTGGTTATGCTCCTTGCCTCTGGTTCCGAGGATCCCGAGTTCAAACCCGGCCGGGGTCGATGGATTTTTTAAGACGGACAATCTAAGGAGCAAGTCCTGCAGGAGAGACTGTGGATCCCGTCTGAAGATTTTTTAGGCTCGTAAAAGATCCTTAAGCCTGAATAAAGAGGCCTCTAAGCAAAATTTACTGACCTCAACATCCTAGTAATACCTTAGTTAGCTGATAGATATCTCATTGGGTCGGTGTGTTGCCCGCAAGCCATCCATGACATCTGTGAACAAATAAGGTAACTAACAATTAACTTGGACCAGTAACTCTTTACAAAGGAGACGCTGTGGCTCAACAATGCGCTACGCCATTATAGATATATTACACATAGTTTTATCCGTTTAAATATTCATATTAGCAAATTTAACTTTAAAAAAATAACATTGTTGCAATATTTGACAAAAAAGCATGTACTACTAATACAATTAGAGGATATTTATCTTCTTCTTCTTCTTCTCTCTCTCTCTCTCTCTGTGTGTTTTTTTTCTTCATCATATGTGCTGTAATCAATACTGGTGCGGTTAACACCTGGATTTGAAAATGCATGGGTTCAAGCACGGCCAGCTAGTGTGAGTACGTAAAAGAGCCTCAAGTTTTGAAAAACGAGACTTTTGAGCATTTTTGGTCCTTGATCGCTGCGATTTGAATTGAGATGTTAATAATCTTGGTTTTTAGGAAGTAAGTTTATCGTAAGATAGAAATAATATCATTACACTGATTTAATGATTTGGCCATCTCAACTATGTTTTCCCCGATTATACATAAATAATAATGGTATTTGTTTGGTAGTAAATTTTACAGAGACTGGCCTAACAATCAACCCCCAACTTGGAGGATCACTAAGTACTTCTTTAGGATTTTGTTCTATAGAAATGACACCTGCTAACATGTTTCTCCTACCAGTTGATCCCTTTTCCATCATTTCTGATATTGGAAAGACAACCTTAACCTCCACCATGAATTATTCTTGCTTCATACGCACATACACACGCACATACTATTGAGTAACACTAAGAAATTAGGACTCGAAATAAATGTCAGTAACACTAAATATATGGCCACACATGCAAATTCATTATATAATGAAAATGGACAGCTAATGACACATGAGGGAATTTTTGAGGAAGTGGCTGAATTCAAATACCTAGGAACAATAATCACAAATAGGAATGAAATGCACAAAGAAATTAAACATAGGCTCAATTCTGTAAATGCGTGCTATTATGCATTGCAGAGACTCTTGATGTCCCAACTCCTTTCAAAAAACGTTAAACTGAAAATATATAAAACTATTATTCTACCAGTTATATTATATGGGTGCGAAACATGGGCTCTTACTTTAAGAGAGGAAAGGAGATTATAAGTATCTGAGAATAAAATACTTAGGAAAATTATTGGACCAAAGAGAGATGAACAGACAGGTGAATGGAGAAGACTACATAACAATGAACTACATGGTCTTTATAGGAAGCCAGATATAATAAGAACAGTTAAGTCTCGTAGACTGCGATGGGCAGGAAATGCTGCACGTATGGGGAATTAAAGACTTTACATGGAAGCTTCTTGTAGGAAAGCCAGAGGGAAAACGCCCAGTTGGTAGACCAAGAATGAGGTGGGAGAATATAATTAACTATGATTTGAGGGAAGTAGATTATACAGGGAATGATTGGAAAGCATTAGCTCGGGATAGGGATGTATGGAGAGCTTATGTCCACGCGGCCATGAACCTGCGGGTTCGATAGTGCCAGTGAGTAAGTAAGTAAGTAATTATGCAGAAACGTTGCACGGACGACATAAGAATCCGTTCATTTGAAGAACCTAGTTAATGATGTTTAACGTTCATTGTATCGAACGATGTCACTGTTTTTGTTGTTTTAGTCATTTTAAATATGGCTCGATGGGGTTTAGTATATTTCAGTTTTACTTAATATTTACACGTATTCTTGCGGTTTGCCGCGGAATTTAGGAGTTAAGGCGGGCGAAGAACCCTTTCATATATATTTTCAAAATACAAAAACAATCCTAATTTAGAACCATGTACCTGACAATAGGCCTTTATCAGACACATACTCTCACTTCCTGTGTACAAACAATACTATTTATGTTATATACCACACACTTGGTTTGTCAGTAAGATCCAGAGTTCTGATAAGTTTTTTAATGTTACACAAATCATCTAAATAGTATGAGGATCCCTTCGTATTAACAAACATTGGTGAGAAAATTAAAAGAAAAAGCTGTAATATCTCACACTAACGTCACATTAACCATTTCTGTTTAACATTGGTTATTACGTCACATATCAGTACTTTTTTTACAAATATTTCTTCATTTAGAAAATAAATATTAAAAATTGTTCTTCCTCCTTTATAAACAAATATATGAATGTTGATGACAAACAATGGGTATGTTGTAAGAGTTGGTCATGAATTTGTATATATTTCTGCGCTTTGTTTGCTATTTTACATTTAGTCACTTTTCAATACTAGGAATAAATTACATTTCGTGAAAAAAATTGAAATTTATTTATAATTTTCCGAAAAAAGAACCATAACATTTAAGGCTAATGAAAATATTAGTTTTCCAACTTGGTTAATTAGCCACGACCTTTAAGGAGTGGTTCTATAGATCAGAAGTCCAAGTTTTGAATCTCGCTGAAAACCAGGGTATTTAAAATATGTTGGAATATAGTGTGAATTGTATAGAATTTTATGGATACGTTGAATTGAGATAAAAATTAAATACAAAGTTGGTTAATGGTAGGAGAGTATAATAAAGGAGAGACAGCTAGTAGACTAAAGTGGATTTTTTAAAATTCTAAATTAGGTTACGTTCAAATGAACAGAAAACATGTAGTAATTCATTTATCGTTCCTTTACTATTTCATGGTTCATATAAATTTTCATCACATTTACATAATATCTTCTTATTACATCTATATCCATCCATCCATCCATAGTAATTCTGCTCGATGGCAGGTCCTTCACTACAATCATAGCATTTTCATGTTATACGTGCAGCTTTATTAGGGAATTGTAGGTGTGGTAGCTTCCCATTGCTTTCCATACCGGTGAAGAATGATGATGAAGATGATAAGGATGATGATGCTGACCATATGATTTCGGGGACCGTTTGGGCCTTAAAGTTTTTCTGACATTTGTCTTAGTGATGAGGAAAACCCCCGATAAAATCCTCACCCAGAAAAACTGCTCCGACCGGGGATCGAACCCGGACCCAGTGCGTGAGAAGGCAGCACGCTACCTCGAGACCACAGCGGTGGACTTACATCTAAATGGCTTGTTATAATGTCGTCTCTCTACATCGAGGTAGGACAATGTGTTTCCTATCTTGTATTACCCTGTGCTGATATGGCTTGTTATTAATTGATAATGTCGTCTCACATCGAGGTAGGACAATGTGTTTCCTATCGTGTGCTGGTGGAACTGAAATCCTCACAACTAGGAACCAGTCACTATAATACTAAATTAATGTGTTTCACAGTTCTTGTAATCCACCCAAGACATTAACTTCTTTGTGGGGTACATATAAAAATAGGTTAGTGCCAGAGCCTGAAAAGAAGAGGATAAATATGTGTTTTAAATAAAAGCACCGTGATCGGCCACAATGTGAAAATGTATTAAAATATTGTGAGAAAATTAGCCCGGGGACGTTACGTAATTGGTAAAGCAATGTGCTACAATCCGGAAGATTGATGATTCGATTCCCAAAGAGGCATTGTTATTCACGCAGGTTCTTCTTCTCCTGAAGATTTCATATAATCATTACAACGAATCATAAATTCTAACGTTGTAAAAATTGTTGGATTAAAAAATGTAAAAGATAATATATATATATTTTAACTAGCGTAAACATTCTCACGGCCCATTGATGTAAGTTTGAATATGTGTCTCAACCAATTGAGTACCATACATACGTTCTAAGTGTAAAGCCGTTGGGAAGGGCTGACAATTCGGCTGATATCTTGCATCAAATGTCTAGAAAGGTGTGAGTCTTAACTACTCAATTTCCCAAGGGTTTCCTAAGGGCTGCAGTGGTATAAATTACACCACTTACAGCAACTAGCCGTGATATAAATTGGGGTTGTGTGTATTGTACCTAATGAACCTCGAGAAGGACGTGTGTGCCTTTACATAGTAATCACATTTTTCATGCGATTTAATTGTTTTTTTGTGAAAACTTTTGGTTTTCTTAAGTTTTACATTAAAATAATTCAATCGATGGGAATGATCATGGGAAACAAACAACTTCAAATGTATAATTTTGAAGCCTGATGAGAACAAATAAACGACCTGCAATAAATTTAAAAAAGTAGACAATTGTGAAAAATATAGATTAAATGGATATTTCAAACAATATGTAACCTAGAGTTTATAAAAAATAAGCAATCGATAGAAGAGAGTTTTTGGTGCTGAAATGTTCATATAGTGATAATGTTGAAAATGATAAATAGGCCTACAGCATCTAAGATATTGCACCATGTCGCAGAGCTACCGAACATGCCCTGGTTCGAGTCCCTATGTGGAAGAAATTTACTCACTGAATGTCGGCTAGTGTGGAACGGTGTCCATCTAGAATTGTTGAGGAATTTCAGTTGTAGAATATACCGTGTATGACATTTTGACAATCCGACGGTTGACCACTTATCACACATAGCTATAACGTCTACCTCTCTGTTATACCAAGTGCCTTATTATACTTATCGCTCCATGAGTTTTATTTAGTTTAAAGAAAGGAATGCTTTATTTTAAAGCATAATAACAAAATGTTATCTGAAATAAGGTAAATTAGAATATTTGTGAGTTTAGAGTTTAAATTTGTTATGTTATTCAATCAGCCATTTAAACGGTGATAAATATGTTATGTGAAAATGTATTTATGTTTACCTGATAAGAAAAATCGTTTGTCATTCATGTGTCTAAAATTCTTAGCAGTATAAACTTATAGATAAAGTAGTTTTGAATTCAGTTTATGAAATATTAATATTTTATTACTTTAAAATATTTTTCAATCTCACATTTAGTGGCGTTGCTACGTAACGTACTCGTAAGTTATTGCATAATTATTTGTTATTCAACAAGGCGCACTTTATGCAAATTTTCTATGAATGTTTATCTTCTTTGCAAATTATTAAGGGCGACATTTTTCCGCGCGAACATCATCTGGCCATCATTGTCACATTCGTCATGTTTAGTATTGAATGTGTGTGTTCGTCTTAATATTGTGTTGTCTTGGAGGAGGTCCTGACATTGAGCTGAGGACCAACCATGTCCTTGTGTGGTTAAAAAAATATGTGCTATGATCCACAGTTAAAATCGCTCTCTCCGGACAAGTGGTGCTACAAAAGGCCCTGGTGGTCTGTGGTACGTAAAAGTACCTACAAAGTGTGAGGTTAAATTACGCTAATGGAATGGAAATATATACAGGGTGTCCGAAAATCCCCTAACCATTTTTGAAAAATCACTAATTGTTTACTCTCTATTGTTCTGAAATATATAACAACGAATAGACGGTCGTAAGTTGGAGACTCAGTAGATTGCCCTTCGCTGAGATACATGAACGGTTTCGCTGACGGCCCGAACAGTTGCCCCAACGCGAACAACCATAAGAAGTTTGGTGAACACGTTCAAGAGAACTGTGAATGTTTTATGACGAGAAACGTTCTGAACGGCTATGACATCACACGAAACTGAGCAGACCGTATGACAGGCGTTCGAGCAGAGTCCAAAAGCGTCGGTACGCCGTATCAGTCGGGAACACGACATCGCAAGATCCACTGTGTGGCAAATCTTGCACTTCGTAATGAAGGAAAAGGCTTACCACAATCCAGATACTCCATCATCTTGATCCTGAAGACTATGCGGCACGCATGACCATGTGCCACGACTTAATTAAAGCAGTAAACTTTGAAGATTTGTAGGGCACACGTCTATATTCAGTGACGAGGCTACCTTTCATACTTGTGGCTTCATCAATCGCCACAACAGCAGGATATGGGCTGATGAACAACCCAAACGTCGCCATGGAATTGGGACGTAACACTCCAAAGTGTGAACGTATGATTGCACCTCTCCCAAGAGCGCATTTTTGGTTCTATTCTTTTTTTGCTGAAGCAACCAATCAATTCAACATCGTATTTGGACAAGGTTTGAGCTAATTCCTGGAGCCCCAATTGTTTGCGTCAACATTCTGGATTCGGTGGTGTTCCAACAAGACGGCGGTCCCACCACACTTTGCGCACATAGCGCGTAAATACATCAGCCAGACGTTCCAAGGACACTGGATTGAACAAGCGTCACCACGGATCTGGGTAACAAGCTCGCCTGATCCAACGCCCTTGGAATTCTTTGCATGGGGTTACAATCAAGAGTCAGGTTTACAAGGTCAAAATTAGGGATTTGCAACACCTGCGTGAACGCATTTTGGCATCAGTGCGTACAATTACTCCCATCAATGTTGCGGCGTGTGTTTAGGTCGCGATTGAGGAGAGATGGCCAACTCTGCTTTCGATATGGAGGGCAGTCATGTCGAACTGCAGTGATTTCGTCCAATTACAGTGTCTTCTTTGATACTGCAAACATTTGATTTGAAATAAACTGCTCTTCCCAGAAATGGTTAGAGACTTTTCGGACACCCTATATTAACTATACGTAGCGGAAAGCCCCATATCGAATAAAACAACAAATTGCATTTAGTTTTCTCATGGAATCCCTTGTTCAAAAAATTCTCAAATCACAAGCTTCAATCTTCATAAAAATGTGACAGGAAGTTAAAATTTTGTTAATTTGACACTAGGTGGAAGTTCTTAGGAAACATTTTGAACCAAAGAGAGAGAGAACAGAAAAGTGAATGGAAGAAGACTACTTAACAACGAACTGCATGGTCATTAAATAGGAAGCCAGATGTAATAAGAAGAGTTAAGGTCTCGTAGACTGCGATGGGCAGGACATTTGTCATGATTGGGGAATGAAAGACATGCATTGAAGCTTCTTTATATTATATATTGCGATTATATAGGAAATGATAAGAAAGCATTAGCTCAGGGATAGGGATGTATGGAGAGCTTATGTCAGTGAGGCCATGAACCTACGGGTTTGATAATGCCAATGAATTAGTTAGTTAGTTAGTTAGTTTGTAATTACATGCAAGTGAACAGATATATCAAATATATTCTTTTTGTCCTTTGTTTTCTTTTCCTTCTTCTTCTTGAACATCGTAGAAAATCTTGGTGGATTAATGGTTAGCATGCGTCCATCTGGTTTCCAGCGTCACGAGTTCAAACTCGCCGAGATCTGTGGATTTATAGGACGTAAAAATACTGAGTACTTGTTCCGTCAGAAAGTCAACCAAACACTTAGGTACTGTGAATATATTTACGGAACGTCAAAAGAACCTCACGATTGAAGAAATATAAAACTCGGAGCATAATATCTTGATCCTTTCTCGCCCATATTTTAATTATGTAATTATGTTAAATAGCGTCGTTAAATATATATAACGCTGAATAAATATTTTAGGTTTCTAAACTATGTTTTTACCCGACGTAGTTTAGCTTCTTTGGCGCGGATTACTTTTGGAGTCGGTTCTATCTATCCAAACTGCAAACTTGGAACGCTAGGATTTATTTAAGGTTATATCCCGTAGAAGATTATCTTCTGTACGGCTAACGTTTTCCTACTGCCCATTTGATCTTCTCTTCTGCAATCTTTCGTTGGAAAATTCAAGCTTTCTCTTCCGGCATTGATGCAGTGTGGACACGTTCTTCTTCGAGATTTAATTAATTATTTTGTTTCTCGGCCCAAGATTTGTCCAGGAGAGCTAGCTCTGCCATGGTGCTTTCTGATTTAGCTCAAAATACTCCCACTATCGTGAAGGTCATGGTATCCCTGATGATCCTAGATATTTTTTTTGGGATTGTTATTAATTAAACATTTCCTCTCTCTAAATATAAAACTTTGGGGTGTGATATCCGTTTGTTTGTATTATGGTTTTTCTTTGCTATCTTCATTAGGTACCAGCGAGAAAAACATTTTCGAGCAGAAAAAAGTTTAAAGAAAAATAAACAAAACCAAATAGAGGATGAATTTTAAATAAGGCTGTAAGCATCATCAGCTAGAATAGGATAAATTCATTAAAATATTCTGAAAAAAATAGTGGTAAACTGTCCATATATCAACCATATACTGTTAACATTATCGTCTGTGGCCTGTAAGTGGGATCAATTCCTTTACACACTTTTACCTACCTCTATAAAATGACACAAGAGGTCAGCCAATTAATAGATCAATTTGTCTTGCAAGTCCCTCGCGGCATGAAGTTTTGTTTATTTTAAGGAACGAGGGATTATTACTGTATAATAGATAAGAATAAATTTGTATTTAAGAATAAGAATATATTCTATTTACAAAATAAATGTTATACACAGTATTGAAGCAAGAAAGGCTTCGTGCTCGGGTGCAGTTGAGTTACATGAATAATACAAATAGAATTATATACATTTAAAGTTGAGGCCAGTTTCATTTTTAACTATATTATGGCACATGCAAATAAAAAATAATAATGTATTGGGAATAAGACTTATTCTAACAAGAGAATTAATGGAATGGAGAATGATATACATAAATAATAATAAACCCATATAATGGTACGTGGATTATAACCAATAGTATAGAAGAAAGTAATTAGTTTATATATTCATTTATAATAATATAAGCAAAAATAGATGCTGTATATTTATTATTTTAAAATATTCAAATGATTTATTTTATTCACTTTATTAATTAAAATTATTAATTATTAATTGCTTTTTTAAAACTAGCTGTGTTTAGTTTACTTAGTGTTCTTGATTGGATCTAATTAATTCATTATATAATTTTGGGTCCTAGATATGACAAATGAGGGAAATTTTGAGGAAGTGGCTGAATTCAAATACCTAGGAACATATAATCACTAATAGGAATGAGATGCACAAAGAAATTAAACATAGGCTCAATTCTGGAAATGCATGCTATTATGCATTGCAGAGACTTTTGATTGTCCCAACTCCTTTCAAAAAACGTTAAAGCTGAAAATATTATAAAACTGGTTATTCTACCAGTTATATTATATGGGTGCGAAAACATGGACTCTTACTTTAAGGGAGGAAAGGGGAGATTACGAGTATTTGAGAATAAAGTTTCTTAGGAAATTTTTTGGACCAAAGAGAGATGAACAGACAGGTGAATGGAGAAGGACTTCATAACAATGAACTACATGGTCTTTAATAGGAAGCCAGATATAATAAGAACAGTTAAAGTCTCGTAGACTGCGATGGGCAGGACATGTTGCGCGTATGGGGAATGAAAGACGTGCATGGAAACTTCTTGTATGAAAGCCAGAAGGAAAACGCCCAGTTGGTAGACGACAAGAATGAGGGTGGGAGAACAACATTAACTATGATTTGAGGGAAGTAGATTATACAGGGAATGATTGGAAAACATTAGCTCAGGATAGGGATGTATGGAGAGCTTATGTCCGCGCGGCCATGAACCTACGGCGTTCGATAGTGCCAGTGAGTAAGTAAGAGAGTAAGTAAGTATTTGGGTCCTAGATATCTACTATGCTTAGACCCAGAAGTTGTATAACATTTTGGAACATGTAGCAAAGAAG
>JASPKZ010008156.1:0-192406 GCA_030220185.1 Diploptera punctata
TGAGAGAGAGTGTGGGAAGAGAGTGTATGTGAGAGCGAGTGTGTGAGAGTGTGTGTGGAGAGAGTGTGTGAGAGAGAGTGTGTGTGAGAGAGTGTGTGTGAGAGAGAGTGTGTGAGAGAGTGTGTGTGAGAGAGAGTGTGTGAGAGAGAGTGTGTGAGAGAGTGAGAGTGAGAGAGTGAGAGTAAGAGAGTGAGAGTGAAAGTGAGAGAGAGTGAGAGGGAGTGAGAGTGAGAGAGAGAGTGAGAGTGAGAGAGAGTGAGAGTGATTGTGAGAGTGTGAGTGTGAGAGAGTGAGAGTGAGAGTGTGAGTGTGAGTGTGAGAGAGTGAGAGTGTGATAGTGTGAGCGAGAGTGTGTGAGAGAGAGTGAGAGAGAGTGTGAGAGAGAGTGTGAGAGAGAGTGAGAGAGAGTGAGAGAGAGTGTGAGTGAGAGTGAGAGAGAGTGAGAGAGAGTGTGAGAGAGAGTGAGAGAGGGTGTGAGACAGAGTGAGAGAGAGTGTGAGAGAGAGTGTGAGAGAGAGAGAGAACTTACCTGCCCTGGATTATGATTAGAACGTAAATAAATACGCGAGTCATAAAAACGTCGCAAAAATAGCATAAAGATAACTCCGATGTTCTGTCAATCCGGTACTGATTGAGTCCAGCCATTCGGTCATCAAACATTCGCCTAACTGTTTATCCATAACCTCATTGTGTTGTCAATGCAAGAACGTGCTCTAGGTACATATCTATTAATATAAGACAATTCTGGTGTTCCACTTTGCCCATCGCATTCTATTATCATCACTGATGGTATGAATAGATAAGTTATTATGTTTCCGGAATATTATACAAAATAATTTCGTAGTTCAACCGTAAATAGACATGCAGTGCAAACGACTAACTAACTCACTGGCCCCTTAGGTTCATGGCGCGCGGACATAAGCTCTCCACTCATCCCGATCCTGAGTTAAAATGTTTTCCAATCATCCCCTCTATAATCTACTTCCCTCAAATCATGGTTAGTGTTATTCCCCCACCTCATTATTTGCCTAGGCTTTTCCTACAAGAAGTTTCCATGCCCCTCTTTCATTCCTCATTCATGCCACATGTCCTGCCCATCGCAGTCTATGGGACTTAACAGTTATAGTGCAGATGACTAACTCACTGGCTCTATCGAACACGTAGGTTCATGGCCGCGTAGACATAAGCTCTCCATACATCCCTATCCTGATCTAATGTTCTCCAATAATCCCCTGTATAACCTACTACGCTCAAATCATAGTTAATGTTATTTTCCCACCTCATTCTTTGTCTACCACCTGGGCGTTTTCCCTCTGGTTTTCCTACGAGATGCTTCCATGCATTCTTTCATCCCCCATATCCTGCCCATCGCAGTCTACGAGACTTAACTATTCTTATTATATCTGGCTGCCTATAAATATTATGTAGGTCACTATTATGTAGTTTTCTCCATTCACCTGTCTGTTCAACTCTTTTTGACCCAAAAAAATTCCTCCGATTGAGGGTCTTTCCACTTTTCAGCGGTTGCCCTTTTACCAGCCGGCTGCTGGCCCTTCACATCCACATGTGTCAATCACAGAGGTAGATGATCAACAGCCAGTGTAGGGGTGACATGTGGTTAGCATGTCGAGTCCCCCAGCCGTTATAGCTGGTTCCTCAACCTGGAGCCGCTACTTATTGTAGCTACCCAATTGCCTCACGATGCTGGGTGGGCACCGGTCCCATACTGGCCGAAATACCATGAGAAAATTTCTTCCCCCATGGAGACTCGAACCAGCGCAAGTCCCGTAGCTCTGCGCCAAGGCTTCCTACCTTAACCGCTCGGCTACGGCGCGGGACAAAAAAATTCCTAATACTTTATTCTCAAACACTCGTAATCTCCTTTCCTCCCTTGAAGTAAGAGTCCATATAATGATTACTTATTATAATAAAGAAAAACAAAACACTGATATAGAATATACTCAGCAGCATGAAGAGTGTGTATTATTTCTTAGTTTAACCACTTCCTGTCGGTTCCATGGTGTGTCACACCGGGATTTTCTCGGGGTTCTTCCGTTTCCAGAATTTCATCCCTCCAACACGTTTCACTTCTTTTCTCTTCCCCATCAAGTCAATTCATCTCTTTTCATATCACCTTTCCTCATCTCATGTTAGGTAAAAAATAACCTGGTTTAGCAAACCGCAGGTGTTTAAAATATGTGGTCATGGTGATGTAATGGGTACACAGTCATGTACTTCCTCATGTCTCTGTGCCTGTGTGTAAACTTAGGGCCGAATAGGGCGAATTCGAGGATTGTAGCTCCTCGTCGAAGCTTTACGCCCAGTCCAAATAAATAGTGGAATGAGTCATGCATGTGAACGGTTGTGTGTCAAACTAGAAACAATATAACAGACTATATATTAACGTAGAATAAATTTCATCTCATTTATTCCATAATGCTGAGTAATAGAATGAATCAAAAATAGGTTTGCAGTGTTACAGTCTTAATATCCGAAATGATCATTACTGATCTAATCCAGTTTGTCACCTTTTAGGTCCTTTTACATATCGCACGCCACCGGAGCCTTACAGATACACGATCTGTCGGGGAGAGGATGTTTAAACTCTCCATCACATACTCTTATGACCACCGGAGGACATGGAGCTCCCCCCCCCCCGAATGAGGCACCATATCGAAAACAACACAACTTTAAGGTAAACACACTATTCGCTCATACTAAACAAGGCAAATATTATCTGGATGATTAAATGGCGTTCCAGAGCGATTTAGGGCTTAACGTTTCCTGACATTTGTGTTACGGGTGAGAAAAAGCTGTAAAAACCTCACCCACGAAATTTGTCCCAACAAACGGAGATAAGCTCTCTATACATACCTATCTAGAGCTAATGTTTTCCAATCATCCACTCTATAATCTACTTCCCTCAAATCATGGTTAATGTCATTCTTCCACCTCATTCTTGGTTTACCTACTTGGCTATTATTATTATTATTATTATTATTATTATTATTATTATTATTATTATTATTATTATTATTATTATTATTATTATTATTATTATTATTAGTATAGGAGAAAATGGTATGAAAATGTCTGCAGAATGGAAACCATCAGATTGCCAAGGGAAAGTCTGAACTATCAACCAAGAGGAGGAAAAGAGATCGGGGGCACCCACGAAAGAGATGGACACAGCAGCTACAATACTTCGAGCCGGAACGAACCAAAAAGGTTTAATCCTTGCAAGAAGAAGAAAAAGATTATTATTATTATTATTATTATTATTATTATTATTATTAGTAGTAGTAGTAGTAGTAGAAATATTATTATTATTATTATTATTATTATTATTATTATTATTATTATTATTATGATCAGCATCATCATCATTACCTTGATAATTAAACAAGGTTGGCAGGTTGAACGGTACGGCACGACACACAAATTTCGTATTCACATGTTGTAACCACTACTCCCGTTATGGGCGGTATTCCCTCTGTCGTGGTCATTGTGTTAGCATGTATGTGATGTGAATATGATACCAACCCAGCCTCTAGGAATTTACCTGCTAGCAATCTTCCTAGCCCGGAAACATTATGATTCACAAACTTGATAACAACACCAGTATATTTTATCACATAAGTGGTAGTAAATGTACCATAAGAAAATCAAGACAACAAATCAGAAAATCTGTAATACTCTTGAAGTTACTTACTACTTATTATTTTCTGAACGGCCATTTAAATACATTTGTTTTAGCGAATTCTTAAGGAATTTAGATATTCAGGTTGTACCCATGAATAAATTGACTGTTTTTATAGCATACTAGCTAATACCCGGCGTCCGCTGCTACGCCTAAATACATTAAAAATTAATGTGATTTTATGTTTAATTGTATAAGTAAAAGGAAAAATAATTGTAAGTTTATATCTTTAGATACCTCGTGCTGATTACCCGGCGTTGCCCGGGAACCTACTTATCCCGATCTTCTTGACATAAATGGACTGAAATACGAAAATTAATGTGTTTTATGTTTAGTTATAGGCTATAAGTGAAACGAAAATGTATATCGTAATTATTTTTAGATACCCCGTGCTGTTTACCCGGCGTTGTCCGGGAATCTACTCATCCCGATCTTCTTGGCATAAATGAGCTGAAAGGCAAAAATTAATGTACTTCTTATGATTAATTAATTAAATAAAATGAAAAATAATTACAAATGATTATCGAAATTATTTTAAGATTCCCCGGTGTTGCCCGGGAATCTACTTATCTTGATCTTTTTGGCATAAATGAGTTAAAAGACAATATTCGTATTGTGAGTTATTCGTAAAAGAATACCCGCTATGCTTGCAAAGGAATCTACGTACTTGTCTGGATCTTCTTGGAATCAATGAAAGACAAAAATGGTTATTGTGAGTTATCCGTAAGAGATAAGCATATGCTGTCGCGGAATTTTTTTATAGAGCTTTTTGAGATATTCAATTCTGTGTACATTAATTTTGTGTATTTGTTATGGTTTAGGCAGCGTAAGCCATTTAAGCATCCAAGGAGCTACTTTTTTCACGTTTTCCACTACAATGGGCGATTTTAAGGGTGTAGGAGTTGAGTATCACAACTCTTTTATAGCCTATGTTCATCCCGTGAATCTCCTGAACATTTTGCAAAAAGCCCCATCACAATCAGATCAACGGTATGACCGCGCATGAAGTACGAACAAACAAACAAACAAACAAACAAACATTTATTTTTATATATTAGATTGCGATACGAGAGTCGTAGACACTTGATACGGATCGAGGAAAAGTTGTAAAAAACAAGGCGCTTGCGCGGAGTTTTTTTTTAATTTCCGAGATTCCGTTGTGGTTTACCACATGAGTATTGCATACCAATTTTTGCACTAAGTGTATTTATTTTAGTAATTAAGATATTAGCTAAAATATCAATAAATATAATTGAAGATAAATGTTAGATTTCAGAAGTGAATCGGCTATATGAGTTGCTATGGAGAAATAATAAGTATTGTTGATCATGTCGCCAACTTATATTTGTTAAAACTGTAAAACCAATTTGATTTGGGATTTATTTCTGATTATGGAAAAAGTTTTAGACGATGTGTGCAGTGATGATGAAATAGAAGAGGCGTGGAAAGCTGGATGTGATTAATTAATACCGAAATTAATACAGATTGCAGTATCACTATCAATATTTCAAAATAAATGTTTTTACTTACCGCACTAGTGATTTTGATCATTTTTAAAGTATTGGGGTTTGTTTTGTTTTCATAGCAACTAAGATTGTATGCGGGAATGTCAAATTACGATGCACATCAACAATAACAGTAAGTACACAATATTAGTCACATGGTGTATAAAATATTTATCGATCCTATTTATCGGGCACTAATAATGAAGATGAAGAAATAAGTATGTCTGCTAATGCTCTAGCGGCCGGAATTTTATCTGCAACCAAACAAGGCGATTGTTGTATAATGGAATAAAAGAGGGACATGGAAACTTGGGCTCAAGTTTACAAACACTTACCCTTGATTTTTCTGTTTATTGCTGTGAATTATAACTCTTCTTATGTATTTAGTAGCATTTTTAAATATTTTAAAATAATGAAAACGTTTTTTATAAGTTTATTTTAGAATTTTTAAGTAGGCCTATTTAATCAAATACACACATTGTAATGGTGACTTGCTATTTTCTCCAGAGAGTATATTACATAGTTGGAACCAGTGGGTTATCGATGGTTGCGATTATTAAGGAGTGAAAAAAAAAAGGCGTTTCATGGGATCCACCCTAGGTTAGAGTAATTGAATTAGGTTAAGTATGAGTTAGTTAGTTAGCTTTTAGGTTCGTTACATTTTAAAAGTGTCTAAATACATCAAACATAAAAAACGATAATAATCGATATGTCGTTCGATGGTGGGTTAATGCTGGGTCTATAAATTCTGGCGCATGTGCACTGTTGTTCTATAGGACTTGGAAAATATATCATGTAAGTTAAAGTTAACTTTTTTCCGAAACTCCTTGTAGGAAAACCAGAGGGAAGCGCCCAGTAGGTAGGCCAAGAATGAAGAGGGAGAATAACATTAACCGTGAATAATACAGGAAATTATTGAAAACATTGGATTGGGTTAGCGATGTATGGAGAGAGCTTATGTCCACCTAGCCATAAATCTCCGGGTTCGATATTTCCAGTGAATTGGTTAGTTAAGGAAAGTAAGTTCGAATTTCTCATTATCTTCACTGCAAGGTATATGCATTGAATTGCTGTATCTTATTCAAGTACTGTACTTCCAACCATCTTCTGATATGTTTCCACTTACTTTATAACTCAATATTTGTTTAGCTAATCTTGTAGTTGACATTCTTTCTAAAAGTTATTTTCACCTTTGTTTATAATACCGGGTATACATAAAAGAATATAGCGATTTTAGTGGTGTATTGATTTATACTTTAACTAACTATGGCAAAAACAAAACTTATGTTAAATTATAGAATAACATCTCCAGTTTACATTATAAGTTCATAGGTGTTCAATGTGAGCCCCGTTTGTTACATGACACACATCCAAACTGCAGGCTAATTCTTCCCATATATCAATAAGTATGTTTGGATTGATGGCAGCAACAGCTTCTCTGATCCTGTCTCTCAACTCGGGCAGGTTAGCAGGCAATGGAAGCACGTAGACTCTGTCCTTTACAAAACCCCAAAGGAAAAAAAGCACATGGAGTGAAATATCTAGGAGGCCACTGGAGATAAGCCCTACCATCTGTATCATAACGAAGAATCTAGTAATGACAGAGGGAAAGGTTTTACGAAAACGCTTACATATGCGTCCCTAACTTTTACAATTGTTACAGGCTCTAAAGCCTACTGGTTATGCTGACTTTGCGCTTCAAATGTTGCAGCATCGACATTCTCCTTCGACACTCTTGGTCGTCCCACACTCTTGCCTTTACACAGACAACCGGTAGTTGCGAACTGATTATGCAATCAACGGATGTTGTTGGGGGGATCACGATTAAACTGCCTACGAAACGCACGTTGAACTGTCACAACTGATTTACAACTCTCAAACTGCAAACCACAAAACGCTTTCTGTTGAGGAGTTGACATAGAAACAAAACAAAGTAAGCTATCCGCTCACTCACACAATTAAAACTATCTTCTTTCCTGTTTCATTTCAGTCTACACACAACTTTCTACGCCTCATCTGAGTGATAATATTATTACTTGAAACTACTATATTATTTTATGTACACACTGCATTTTAATCTATAATTTCAATTAAAAATTCCTAATTACTCTCGTATTTCTTCATTTTTGTGTGATCCAATTTTGTAATTCATGTAACTTGTCTCAAGAATTTCATTTTTGAAGCCTGTATCTTGTCCATATTTCACTTACCTAGGATATGACCGGTACAGTCGTCACTTTGTAGAATTTTAATTTCATGTATGATTGAGTTTGTTCACCAGCAAAATCAAATCCATTTGGGACTGAGGGTTAACCCGAAGTTAAAATTAAAATATCATTCTACTAGCAGATTTTTTTCCTAAGAAACTCGACAATGCAACTGAAATAAAGTAAGATATTATCCGAAAATCAGCGGAATCGGACCAGTAGGAGTTCATCTGAAAGCGAAATTAAAATAAATTATCGAGGAATTTGCTTAATTTAGCGCAGATTGTGAGCAATGGAATGTGTTTTGCATACGTTTCAGAAGAAAAAATGTATCCTATAAGAAGTGTTTAAACTCTTTGTAATATGTACATTATTTTATTTCATGCTATGTTTCATTTCAGAAAGCCTATTCTATGTTTTTTTAATATGTCCGATAAATGCAACATAACCAAGTATTGTACAGTACTGTAATATTCACAAAAGGTATGCAGCTTGCACCAATGAATGCTAATTACTAATTTTACAAGTGAAAACCCCAGGGTATGGAAGAGAAATCCTCTCTTTCTTTATCTAAGTTTAACCTCTCCCTTCTATCTACCTATAATGGCATAACATCCCAATGTTGGCCTCTCCTTATGTAGGAGTTACTACACCAAGCAAATTTAGTCACGCTTATTTCCCTAAAAATGTCATGAATGGTATGCCATCTAATCGGACATCTAGTAGGTAAACTAAGATATTCACCATGATAACGAGTGTCGGTAAATTTTGCTTAGAGACATCTTTATTCAGGCATGAGGTTCTTTCACGAGCCTGAAAATCTTCATACTCGGGGTCCACGGCTTAAAGTCCCTTCCGGAGGACTTGCTCCTTGGATTTTTCTATCTTCCAAAATCCATCGACCCGGGCAGGTTCAACTGTTAGAAAATCTGAATACTCATAACTTCAGTATCATGTAGCGAAAATCAAATATATCGGGGCTTCTTTGATTGAATATCCGTCCAGAATAAGTTTGTAACACTATTTTATTTAATTTTTTTCAAAATTATCTTTATATGGAAAATGTCCCACATGCAGTTCATAATCATTTGCAATGTAGAACTCAAATTGGGGGATAGGGCTGTTCTGGGCTTCTCTTCAAGTGAAGAATTTTATGCGATTATCTATTCTTGTCGAGTTGTTCAAAAACCATTCTATCCAAATGAAATGAAACATTGTTTGCCAATAATCTCTCAATATTTTGCAATATACATTCGATTTAAAGTGTTCTATGCTTGAAAAAAAATCCTGTCAACACACAAAGGTTGCCCTTTACACACTAATATCTAATATTTTATTTTTAAAAAGTGCTTATAAGGGATTTGATGATATAGAGAAGTGCTGGCGTATACTCGTCCATTTCAAGCACTATAGACTAATATTAGTAGAGTCTCTAATAATTGTTAACTGTACGGTTGTCTCTCGTATATCGCTCGATCTTCTTTTAAATGTATATATGTCTCTAATCATTGTTAACTGTACAATTATTAGTGTCTCACACATCGCCTGCTCCTCTGCTATTTCACTGTGTATGTTGGAACAGTCTCTATCCATTATCTGTGTTGCTGTCAGGGCCGAGAAATTTGACAGAGAGAGTTTTCTTGAGCACTCAAAACAGAGCGGCACTAATTTCATTTCACAGAGTTTATAGTGTTTTTTATACTTCGGCAACCCTGCGATGGATCTCGATCAACTAAGAAGTAACTTTTATCAACATTATTCGCTAATCTCATAACGTCAAAGTCACAAAATTACCTCCACAACATCTAAAATTCCATCACTGTCTAGAGATGTTATAGTCACAAATTGAAGACTACTTTACGGATTCTTGTAATGTACCAGTATCTCCGAAAGCAATGACCTCAACAGGGTATTAAAAAGTGAGAGAAACAATGTGGGAAAGTCCCAAACAATCACCACATGGATAATTCTTTCCGGATCCTCTTCGAAAAAGCGTCACCTGCATGTTAAATTTTCTAGCAACTGTTTTTTTTTTAATTCAGAGTTTGAGGGATAATGCACAGTAACAGTCTATACTCCAGTTGACAAAATTCTTACTCTTCTGACAGATACAGTGACTTTTTCAAGAATTAAATTAAATATTTGTATGTTTAGTGGATTTAATGTGTCCTATTTCTGCTATGCGACGCCACGGATGAGTTCTTTTATCTCAATATTATTCGGAGTATGCTTTTATTTATTGTCTCTTGGTGTAACCGATTGTATATTTGACTTCCATCAGTGGTCCGAGTTCGATACTCATCTGTCATGGACATTTAAGTACTGAAATATGGATGAAAACAATAACAAAACTTACCGTACTCGAAATTGATAATAAAAGAAGCTCTAACTAGAAAGTGGAAATAAACAAATGCAACAATTATTTACTACCTTTTAATAATGAAAAATGACTGAAATCAAGTCGTTTAATTGTAGCATCACTTTTTAGTTAGAGCATCTTGAGTACAAATAAAACATTTCTGTTAAGCGGAACACATAAATTTATATCGGAAGCAAGGTATACAAGTATGTAAAGAAAAAGAAAGGACGCAAGACTGCAATACAAAGAAAATAACTAATTTCATAGAAACTGCTCTAATAAAGTGTGTGATGCGCTAAATTATGAATTGTAATCAATTTATTTTAACTACGTGCCACATAAGACCTGCGAACCACAGTTAACAACAATTTTCTCTACTTGCGTGAGAGGGAACTGATGATTCATACATTTTCAGGAAATAGAAAACTTTTCTCGCAAATAAATTCATTCATTTTCCCCCTCTGAAATATCTTTTTTCATTACATGCGTTCGAAAGGCCAAATGAAAAAGTGTGTCTCTTGAAGAGTAGTTTAAAATTGAAAAGGACATCGCCCTTCCTTAACTTCAGATTGGCGTTGACATGTAACCTTTAGGTTTTCTTAGAAAGCAAAAAAAATAATAATTCGCGATTTGGTTGGACATTTTATGGATTTATTCATCAAAAGATCGAGAGATAGATATAAAAGGCTTGAAACGTAAGGGGAAATAAGTAAACATTTCTGTCATTTTCAAAGGATAACTTAAGATATACATATAAAAAAATCTGAGAGAAAACGATAATCTGTTATGAACTCTATTGTAAAGAAAGATATCAGAAAAAAGTAAGAAAACCCACACCCACAAAAAAAAAACTTTATGAAATCACAGGAAGATTAAATACACGGAATGTCGTTTGCATTGTTTGAAGGAAGAAAGAGCAGGACGAGATTAACAACTTTTTGATGTACTAAATACATGCACTCAAGACTATTTTGATGTAAGGGCAGCAAATAAGATGTATCGGTTAGAGGCTTGAGAGCTCATTAATTCCGTGATATTTCAGGATTGGAAATAAACTGAATAAAACCAAGTATATGATGACAGAAACAAATAATATAGTGATGACATACAGAGAATTAAAATAGGAAACCACGAATTTGAAAGAGTAAACAAATTCACATAGCCTATTTGGGATTGCATTATTTAAAGGGAGGGGACAACTTAACAGTGTACTCGGTATTCTGGGTCGAGTGCCTGATATTCCAGTCAGCACATTAGAAAAAATGTATGGAGCTATGGTCAGGCCAGTCATGCACTATAGTAGTGAGATTTGGGGTTTCCAAAGAACGGAAATACTAAATAAGGTAGGCCCTATATACGCATTTTCTAAAGTATATTACAGGACTTAGTAAGGCCGTTTCTAACTGTGGAATTTTATATGAATTCGGGTCATTCCAGGACGATATTAACTGTAAAATTCGTGTACTCAAATACTGGTTGCGAGTAATCCAAGGTGAACAAACAATGCTTAGAGCAATTTGCTACGACCACCAAATTAAAAACATAGATGTTAAATTTTGGGCAGACGAGGTTAGGAGAGAACTCCAAAAGATTGGGATGGGCTGGATATGGGAAAAACGGACTGAAAATCGCAAGAACGTGTGGAGAAAAATAAGGAGGAGGTACTTAGATGTAAACCAACAAGATACCTTCGCCGAATGTACAGGAAAACGCTCACTGTGTTTACAAAGAGACCTAAAACACGTCTGGGGAAAAGAATCGTATATACTCAACCTAGGATTTAAGGAGAGATCAGGGCTTGCTTGGTTTAGGCTAGGGGCATGGAAATTTCTAAAAATTAGCGACGATCACGATATGCGAATATGTCCAATGTGCGGGAACTTTGAAGATGAGATACATATATTAGGAAAATGTAATGATTTAGAACATTGGAGACGTCAGTTATTACCGGAAAGATTTCTAAATTCAAATCGGGAAAGATTGGCATGCTACGAGTTATTGGTAAATCCAGAAAATTGGATAAACCTCGGTAAATTTCTGGACAAAAACGCGAAAAATAAGGACAACACTCATTCATGAATAAATATATGTTATCAAAATGCAATACCATTAATTATTAACAATTATATATAAATTAATTAGTGTATAATGCTGTTGTGTTAATATTTAATTGTAATATTAATGTGTTTTCTTTATGTAATTGTAATGTTAATGTTTTTTTAGTGTATAATGCTATTGTGTTATTATTTAATTGTAATATTATTATTGTGTTTTCTTTATGTAATTGTAATGTTATTGCTATTGTGTTATTACTTAATTGTAATATTATTGTGCTTTCTTTATGTAATTGTAATGTTAATGTTTTTAGTGAATAATGCTATTGTGTTATTATTTAATGGTAATAGTTTTATTGTGTTTTCTTTATTTAATTGTAATGTTATTGCTGTATTTGTTTATTTTTCTTTACACTAGTACCAATTATTACTTTATTGTAACGGACTGTCAACAGCACGTACGGCTTACTGCCCGTGCGACCCATATTTGTAAATAATATTGTAAATATCTTACTTTTTGTCTAATAAAGTCCTACTACTACTACTACAAATAAATAACGAAAGATCTTCGTCAGAAGAAATAAATAATAGAATAATGATTCGAAGTAGAACTCATACAAATATGAAATTAATCAAATCAAGTTTATTAACGAGAGAAACTAAATTAAAACTGTATAAGACCTTAATACACAATAATAACATACGCAGCTCAAGTATGGGTTATGTATAAAGAAGACAAAGATTCCCTGAGAATATTTTAAAGAAAAATTATAAGGATATATGGACCAACCTGTGAAAATGAGGTGTGGAGAGTAACACATCACACAGATATTGAACAAAAAATGGGAGGAGAAGATATGAGATATGTAAAGTCTTTACGGTTATGATGGTTAGGCCATCTTGGAAAACTCAATTCTGAAATGTTGGATTTAGATCGGATTTTTTTGCATTAGAAATCCAGAACACACTCTCTAGATTTAATTTTTGCAGTTTTCAAAATTTCGAAAATGTTTACTTTTTGGGGAAAACACCAGGACGAGAATGGAAAACAACAGGATACCAAAAGTCTAATACATGACAATATTATAGGGGTTAAAATAATAGGGAGACCAAAAAAGAACTGGCTGCAGGATTTGGGGCAAGACTTGAAAATTCTACGGATAAGAGGATGGAGAAGATTGACACAGCAAAGAGAGGAATGATAGAAGGTTGTGTGCGAAGGAGGCCAATGCTCACCAAGGACTGTAGAGCTGAAGTTATAGCGTTATTTTAGATTTAAAGATTCTTTTACATGTCAAGTATCAACGGCATAGGACCCATTTTATTTTCCTTCCAAACAAATTCATACTCAAGAATTTTACGCCCTGAAATAAACCGTCGACCCGTCGACTTCCGCAGGATTTGAATATGAGTAGCCTATTTCGGAACCAAAGATCAGCATGGTAACGGCCAATTTACCAGTACCGACTATTTTGGAACCAAAGATCAGCATGGTAACGGCCAATTTACCAGTACCGACTATTTCGGAACCAAAGATCAGCATGGTAACGGCCAATTTACCAGCACCGACTATTTCGGAACCAAAGATCAGCATGGTAACGGCCAATTTACCAGTACCGACTATTTCGGAACCAAAGATCAGCATGGTAACGGCCAATTTACCAGCACCGACTATTTTTTTCGGATCAATATTTTTATAAAATTGAACGTTTTATCTAGCGAATTGATTCAGATGGTAGCAATTGGGATTCATATTTGAGAGTCCCGGGTTCAAACCTCTGGATCGAACAACCTCACTGTCGTTCTTTTCGTCAGTTTTCATGGTAATACAGGGTTCATTGCCATGGCACAATTCACTATAATCATTGTTTTATAATAGCCTATTAATATTAAATCATCAGTGAACATTTAGGCCTACTAAAAAGCAGGACACATACGTTAATAGAATAAATATACTGTACACAAACAAATAATTAGCTTATGATTTGGCATTAGATGTTAAAGTGTCTATAAGTAATCTTTATGTGAGTCTGTATGTCCTTTATGGACTCAAAATCTACTTGACGGATTTGAATGGGGGTTTCACCAGAGACTTTTTTTGGAACAATTAACGTCTATAAATATTACCGTACGTACTATAGGGACGGAGCAAAAAAAAAAAAAAAAAGAAAAAAGTGTATCGGAGCACTAAACAAGTCACTTTTGGACGCTGCCTAAACCATAAAAAATACACCAAATTAAAGTACACAGAATTGGATATCTAAAAAAAATGCTATTAAAAGTCTGCGACAACAATGTCTATCTTTTACGGATAACTCGCAAAAACCCCAATTTTGTCTTTCAGCTCATTGATGCCAAGAAGATCGGGATAAGTAGATTCCTGGGCAACACCGGATATTCAGAACGAGAAATATAAAGATAATTACGATATAAATTTATAATTTTTTCTTCTTACTTATTCAACTAAACATTAAAACACATTTAATTTATTTAGGCACAGCAGCGCACGCCGGGTATTAGCTGGTAATAGAATAAAAAATAACTCTAACAACAAATACACTTTCAAATCTGAACAAAATATTGAAATCGATCCGAGAGATTTGCTTTCATAACATTTTTAATTCAGAATATCAGTTTTGAAAACGATTTTAATTGTTTTATACTTCAGACTTTGGACTTATATTTCTCTTTTACGATATTCGACATATTAATCTGGTATAAATTGAATTTTAAAACAGCATACAGATTGATTTTCTACAGACAACGAAGCAACGCAATCGTAAAACATTGCAGGATAATTAAAATTGACACGAGGATTTGAGCGTAACATAAAATTCACATCGGCACAGCTAATACTTGTAATGACTTTTTGTGCTAACACGAAGAAAATGTCTCCAGGCAGTCATTTGTTTTCGTTATTTTTTTCATTTGGTGGTACGATAAAACAGCGATGCAACAATCCGATACCGTACATAATAGAAACCGAAACAAAAGACTTCTGACAGGAAAATCTTTGCAAAAATCGAGAGAGAATCGATATGGAAGACAAATAAGGATGCTTACAAGCTACTCTTTAGGTACTCTGTTACTTAATTTCTACAATGGCGTAACATCCCAATGTTGGGCCTTAGCCTCTCCTTTGCTAGGAGTAACTAGACCAAGTTAATTTAGTTACACTTATTCACACATATGTCATGAATGGTATGCAGTTAACATACCGACCCAATGAGACATCTAACAGGCAACTATGGCATCACTAGGATAATAAGATCGGTAAATTTTGCGTAGAGGTCTCTTTATTCTGGCTTAAGAATCTTTTACGAGCCTGAAAATCTTCAGACTCGGGACCTCGGCTTAAAGTCCCTCCAGGAGGACTTGCTCCTTGGATTTTATCATCTTAAAAAAAACATCGACCTCGGCCAGGTTTCAACGAAATAACATGAGGTATTTTCTAAATTCCAACCGAACACTTGCCCTTGCTCTTTATTGATAGTAATAGCGAACGCAAGGCGTATTGGATATTTAAGTCGTTTGAACTCTAACACGCGCGTATTCGAACACAACATTGTGTCAACACTATAAAAAACACGCGCGTATTCGAATGCAACCTTTTATCAACATTTAAAGTCAATCGACCGACTATTTTTCGAGTTTTACGAGCACAATCGTATGCAGATTGATTTTGTATACATACATACATGTGAAGAGTCCACCGTTGTGGTCTTAACGTAGCGTGCAGCCTTGTCACGCAGCGGGCCCGGCTTCGATTCCTGGTCGGGACAGGATTCTGGGTGAGGTCTTTTTTTCGGATTTTTCCTCACCTGTAAGACAAATGTCAAATCATCCGGCCATCATCATCAGCATCCTTATCGTTATCATCATTTCACCGGTATGGAATGCAACGGGAAGCTACCACACCTATAATTCCCTAGTAAAGCTGCAAAACATAGCATGAAAATGCTATGATTGCAGTGAAAGACCTGCCCTCGGGCAGAATTAGTATGGATGGATGGATATGTGAAGATATATGCTCTTTAAATCATACTGTGGCCGGAACATACCAAAATACGCGACTGTTTATACCGTTTTGCATTTAGAGAAAAATAAAAATGAGTGCCTCCCCCCATCGTGATCTAGTAGTAACGTCGTTGCCCCAGGTACAGCGGGCCTGTGTTCGGATGGCCAGTTGGGAGAAGTTTTCAGTGTGAGAAATTTTTTGGGTTATTTCCTCACCTGTAAAACAAATGGCGGAAGAACTTTTCTGTGTGAGGAAATTTTCTGATATTTTCCCTCATATGTAAGACAAATATTAGAAAACATTATGGATAAATTAGCCCCAGAATACCATCTGACTATCACAAACATCCATATCGTATTACCACAATATTGACACTAGGCCACAAAATAACAGTCTGCTAACAATCCCTATCCATAGCACTTCACATTATTCCATTTATTTCCTGGGATTCCCTTCCTCAAGGTATCACTTGTTGCTTCACACACTTTTAAGTCACGCTTATACAATTACTTGTTGTTAAATAATTAATTTTTCTCGAGAATTAAATTTGTTCTATGCCATTAATAGTTATTGTTCAATCTTGTACACTTTATATTTAATTCGTTAAATTTAGATTAAATCGAAATATGTTGTAAGTAATAATATTATATTGTAGATATACCATGCAATAATTTTGTTTATTGTAATTTAAATGTAAGAACGATTTCTGATTTTTTTCTATTCTGCTTGAGTGGTAGACAAGACCTTAACTCCACCAGGTAAAATAAAGCTATTATTATTATTATTATTATTATTATTATTATTATTATTATTATTATTATTATTATTTTTATTTTTATTATCATCGTCATCATAATAGTTTTGTTTAGTATGAATTAGTGATTGCTGTGTTATTGACTTAAATATTCATAATGTCTCAGATGTGGCCATGCCATTGAGCTCATTCAAGGAGACCCTCAATGTAATTGTGTGATCAAAAACATATGTATATGACCTGGAGTTTAAAATCCCCTCCCGACAAGTTGTGTCCCTGTAAGGCCCGGATGGCGTGAGACACGTAAAAGTATATACAAAGAGAACTAAAGAAAGAAAGAAAGAAAGAAAAGTGATGTAAACTAACATAAAAAATGGTCATTGTTTTGGTCCGAAATAAAGAGTGATGCTAGGATAACTATACTGTGATATCAAGAAGCCAGTGATGATAGTTACGCCACTTTTCATTTATAAATTAACGTCGGGTGATCAAAACAGCAATGCTTTTTTGTATTAATGACTGAAATGTTTTGGATAAACAAGGGAGATCTGATTAATGTATTCAAAACGCGTGTCAGGGCAATAACCTATCAATATTACACATGTGCGTCATTACGGAAGAAATGCTTTTACTATACGAGAGGTCTAATTGGTTTATAATCCATGCAATTCAGCCCATTGAGAGAAACAAGAAACAGATTAGGTATTAAAAACGCAGAAAAAACATAATTAATTTCATATAATTATTTCAAAAGTCTTAATCTCTTAAAAATTACAATCATTATCACAATTATTTCCGAACTTATCCACAGTGGATTCTCCATCATCTGGATGAAATGAAAATATTATGATTAAAACCGTCTAAAGTTTCGTGAAGATATATATAATGGGATGAAAGTTGTACATTTTATAAAATTTCACCCTCTTGTAAGGAGAGTTTTTTGTTCAACAAAAGTAATGGAAGTTTTTACATTTGCGGAAAATGTCATGATTAATAACTGTGTAAAGTTTCGTGAAAATATGTTTAATAGAAAATAAGTTGTAAATTTTATAAAATTTCACCCTCATGTAAGGGGTATTTTTTCCCAACAAAACTTGATAGGTGTTTCTACATATACAAATAATGAAATGGCTAAAACTATGTAACTTACTTACTTACTCACTGGCACTATCGAACTCGTAGGTTCATGACATAAGCTCTCCATACATCCCTATCCTGAGCTAATGCTTTCCAATCATTCCCTGTATAATCTACTTCCTTCAAATCATAGTTAATGTTATTCTCCCACCTCATTCTTTGTCTACCAACTGGGCGTTTTCCCTCTGGCTTTCCTACAAGAAGCTTCCATGCAAGTCTTTCATTCCTCATACGTAACGTTTCGTGAAAATATATATAATAGGAAAGAAGTGTAAATTTTATAAAATTTCCCCCTCGTGCAAGGGGCGGTTTTTTCTAACAAAACTGAATGATGTTTCTACATATACAAATAATGAATTGGTTACAACTATGTAAAGTTTCGTGAAAATATGTTTAATAAGTTATAAATTTTATAAAATTTCACCCTCGTGTAAGGGATTTTTTTTTCGCGAACAAAACTCAATGGTGTTTCTACATATACAAATAATGACATGGTTAACAATATAGAGTTTCGTGAAAATATGTTTAATAGAAAACAAGTTGTATACTTTATAAAATTTCACCCTCCTATAAGGGGTGTTTTTTTCAAAAGAGTAATGGAAGTTTCCACAAATGCCATGATCAACAACTGTGTAAAGTTTCGTGAAAATATGTCTAATAGGAGTGATGTATAATCAACTAGATCATGTATTTTTCCGTATGTGATCCTCAAGAAATTTGCCTTCTCCAGTTGTGGCGGTCCTCAACATTCTCATTTGTAAGTCCCACACACCGTCCATCCTTCCATCTTTAAGTTTCCCCTTTCTTCTTTTCCTATCTATTTTCCACTCCAAGATCTTCTTAGGGATTCTATCATGTGATAGAAATGTCTATGTGAGATGTCCATATCATCTTAATCGTCTCTCTTCAATAGTACATTTATTTCAACTTTCCTAATTTATCCAATTTCAACGTTTATATATATATATAACTTATATATATATTTTAATCTGGACTTCCACGATGATCTTCTCCAGTAATCCATCTATATATGTTACAAAAAAACTTGTTAACTTGGCATCTTTTAATTGTCCATGTCTCTGCTCCATAATACTCTCTATAATGAGCTAATAGATTAATTTGTTTGTTCTGTAAAGGGTGTTTTTACTCCATAATACTGAGTTCAGCATGTTAATTATTCCCCGCCCATCTGCTATTTTTTCTATTTCTAAATGTGATGAACCTTCTTCTTCTAAGATTGATCCTAGATACCAAAATTTCTTGACATGTTTAAAGTCGTTCATTCCTATGATATTGTTAATCAATATTGATTGTTAGACATTGTGTTTTATTTATATTAATTTGTAATCCCCATTTTCATATCCCTCAATTAATTTTCTAGTCATCTATGATATACCTTCTATACCTTGTGTAATAATTACTTGAACATCTGCAAGTAATAGGTTATTTATGTAAGTAATAATTTTCAATGTGAATTCCCATGACCTGTCATTTACTAGACCAGATTCTTAAACTTACATCCAAATAAATTTAAAACGTTCTGGTGATAAGCAACATCCTTGGAGGAGTTATTTAGAGGTGATAGTTATCGCTAAATATATAGAATTTAGAATGTAACCTAGGGTCTGCTGCCCGAAGGCGAGCTAGTCGTTATTAGTGACGTTTCATTCTTGTTGGTGATTGGTGCACTTACACCGATCTCTGGTCATTATTCACTGTATCACTCTGTCATCATCATCGTCCTTTCAAGTATTAGGCCCAGTGGCCCGTTACGGTCTCCCGCCATCTCCGAAAAGGTCGACCCACAGATCTTCTGCCTCGAGGAATGTAGTGAAGAATTTGTTTTGGTATTCTGTGACGATCCATGCGCTGAATATGGGCTAGCCAATTGTTTAACAATTAATGCGCGATTCTCTTTTATATTTCCTTTGTCAGTTTTTTCCACGTTGACCTGCTTGCACTCCTCGCCCACTGCCTCTCTGTACGAATTCTTCTGCCCGTCTGGTTCTTAATCTGCCTACACTCTGCTTGCCGGTTCTGGGATCCCATATGTCGCTCTGTATTCTTCAGTTCTCTAGGCTCTGCATGTCCATCGGGTTCCACCCATTCTCACTACGTGGCTCCCCATTTCAATTTCAACCTTATTGCAGCCGCGATTGCGTCGTTCATGCCTGTGCTCTTCTGAGATCTACGTTACGAATTCGGTCTTTTAGTGTCATTTGTATTATCTTGCGTTCAGATTGTTTTCACGTGCTTCAGTTGATCGTTCAATGACCACCATGTTTGGCAACCATAGAGTGGTTCTAGTATCACACATGACTTTTACACTTGTCTTTAGGGATGTATCTGTCACAATTTATTCCAGGCTTCGCCTATTCTCCTTTTAATTTCTATCTCGCTGTTCTTGTGGAACGGTATATTCTGTCCTAGGTAAATATATATTAAGGTAGCCTATATGATAATTCCAATTTTATTATTTTTTTAGAAAATTGTTGCTACTATTAATATGCTAAATATGTTATTAGGTTTACATTTAACTCCAGGAATTTTCAGAAAACTTGAAAATTACTTTAAGAAAAATAAATGGGGAAAAAATGTGTTTCTAGAAACATCAAAGCTATCGTATTTATGTAATTTAATGGTTCATTTTGATACAATTTTCACTAACTTCACAAAGCCTTTGGACAAAATTTCATAGTAAAAAATCTAAGGCAGCGGTACTCATTACGCGGCCCGCATGCGGCTCTTGAAGATATTTATTAAGGCTATTGGAATAAATTTACCTTCATTACATTACATTACATTTAAATTTTAAATTCTAAGTATAAAATAATATTATCTTTATTGAAATTCTACAAAACTTTGGATATCCCTGTGTACAGTACAGTACCGCACGTGTTCAACAATGCAATGCAATGTCCTGGCTAGTGTTATTGGTTTTGAATATGTGTACGTTTGTTTTTAAAACCGTTTAAACTTCTACATTGTCGTCCGAATCTTTCACAATGAAATATTATACAATTTAGTTTCTATGAACAAGCGACTGGATACTGTGTGTTACCTAATCAGTTGAAGTGAAGTGAAATGAATTTCAGTGTTTAATAATGGCTGGTGTTTTTTCTAAAGGGAAAAAGAGAAAACTCGAAGATGAAGGAAGAGTTTTTCAAGATACTTGGGAGCATGAATTTTTCTTCATACCTGCTAAAAAGGAAGGTAGTGCGATGTGTTTATTATGTCGAGACGTAGTTCAAGGTTATAAACGATTTAATCTTAATAGGCATTATAAAACAGTGCATTCAAATTTTGAGTGCAAATATCCTAAATATTCTAAATTGAGAGCAGAAAAACTAAAAACATTAAAAATGTCAATAGTGTCTGAACGGAAAATGATGTTGGATACCGTAAGTGAAAATAAATTGACAACAAAAGCATCATATGAAGTAGCAGAAATTTTAGCACGCAAAATGAAACCGTTTGCCGATGCAGAGATTTTTAAGGAGTGTTTTCTAGTCGTTTGTGACACATTATTTTCTAAATTCCCAAATGCAAAACAGATAAAAAGTGACATACAAAAGTTACAACTTTCCGATTCTACTTGTGTTAGGAGAGTTAACGAAATGTCTGTAGACATGCTCCTTTGTACTCTCGATGGAATTCGTGAATGTGACTATTTCAGCCTTGCTCTGGATTCGTCCACAGATATTAGTTCCACCTCTCAATTGCTTTTTATTTGTTAAATATCGTAATAAGATAGGGATTATAAAGGAAGAATTTTTTAACTGTAATACCTATGACAGGTCAGACACGGGGAATAGATTTTTTTGAAGCAGTTAAATCTTTTTTTGACAAATACAAAATTGACCTAAACAAACTTTTATCAGTGTGCACTGACGGTTGTCCCTCAATGGTAGGTTGTCATACAGGATTCATTTCTCTGTTAAAAAACATTTAAATAGAGAGCACTTATTAACATACCATTGCATTTTACATCAAGAAAATCTTGCTGCTAAATTTGACGAAACTTTCAGATCTGTGATGAAGAATGTAATTAACATTCTTAATTTCATTAGATCACGTGAACTAAATCATAGGCAATTCACAGAATTTATCAAAGAGCTTAATTCACAGTATGATGATGTTATTTATCACAGTGAGTCAGGTGGCTGAGTAAAGGAAGAGTTTTGGAACGATTTTTTAATCTTCGCCATAAAATAAAACTCTTTTTAAGTGAATGAGATAAAGAATACCCTGAACTAGACTCTTCTTCATGGTGGTTAAAAGTTGGCTTCCTGACTGACATAACAGGAATACTGAATGATGTCCAAATTAAAATGCAAGGTACAAATAAACTTATTACTCAGCTCACAAGTGCAATTTTTTCTTTAGAAGAAAAATTAAAAATATATACAAAAGAACTTAGTAATAATGATTTCACTAGTTTCCCATGTTTCCAACATCTTATTGAAGAATATTCAGAGGAAGAAATAAACTTGCAACCCTTCATAGAATTGCTCACTGTACTACACCATGATTTCAGAGCGAGATTTAATGACTTTAGAAAGTTTCGAAACCCATTTCGATTAGTTGAAAATCCCTGGTTAATAACGACAACAGATGTAACTGGGTTGTCAATTTTTGGTCCTGAGATTAGAAATCTAAAAAAAATGAACCTATTGATCTCCAGCAGGATTCAGAACTGGAAGGTATTTATCAAGAGAAACGAAAAACGAATTCAATTTTAGAGTTTTGGAATACAGTTCCAGAAAAACAGTTCGAAAACTTGGTGTCGTGTGCATATAAAATTCTGTGTCTTTTTGGATCAACGTATGTTTGTGAAATGACTTTAGTAAGATAAAGTTCACCAAGGGTAAACATAGATCTCGTCTCACCAATGTGAACTTGGAAAACCTGCTGCGGATATGTGTGGTAAATCAACCAGCTCGTATTGACAAAATTGTGCAGGAGAGTAGCAGAGTTCGACCATCAACTTCACAGCAGTAATGGACACAACTGTAAGTTACCTTAAAATTATGTACAGTACCGTAATAATAATAAAATAATAAAAAGTTAATTAACAAAAATTAAATGACAGTAATGAGTAATTGTGTTTTGTCCATAAATGTAAAAAAAAAAAAAAAAAAACTGCGTGTTACCTTGACTGAGAACTGTGAAATTTGGTGCGGCTCTCGAGCAGATATGGTTTCTTATATTTGGCTCTCTTGTAATTTCTAGTGAGTACCACTGATCTAAGGGATAAGTCCTCCGGGAGAGACTTTAAACCATGTGTGGATCCTAAGACTGAAGATTTTCCGGCTCGTAAAAGAACCTAAAGCCTAAATGAACTTATGAGTAAAATTTAATCGGCCATACATATTTGCCTATTATTGTCACTCCTTAACATCTGTAGATAAATAAACGCAATTAAAATTAATCTTGGTTAATTAATTCCCACAGGGAAGCACTTGGGACAGACTACTAAGTTGTAAACTTGTAAATCTGCTTATGGAGGGGTTTAGTTACAGCAATGTAAGTCATTTTCAACAGCAGTTAAATTGTAACCATTGTAGGCCAATAAATCAAATTCAAGTCTATATGTTAAATTTTGATTTAGGCGATATCCCTAAAATAATAACAATAAAAAAAGGTTAACTTGATAAAATTTGTACCTTAGATCTCAGTCATCCTCAGCTAGGCGAAACTTCTAATAACTGCTATAACGAACTCACTGGCACCATAGAATCCGTAAGTTCAAGGCCGCACTGATATTAGCTCTCTATACATTCATATCCTGAGCTTATGTTTTTCAATCACCCTCTGTATAAATTACCTCCTTCAAATCGTGGTTAACGTTATTCTCCCACATCTTTCTTGACATCTACTGGGTGTTTTCTCTATGGCTTTTCTAGGAGTTAACATATCCCTCTTTAATTTTGCATTCGTGCCACATGTCCTGCCCATCGCAGTCAAATGTTCTAATTATATCTGATTTCTCATAAAGATCATAAAGCTCAGGTTATGCAGTCTTCTCATTCACCTGTCTGTTCATCTCTCTTCGGTCCAAAAACGTTCCTAAGAACTTCATTCTCAAATACTCGTAATATTTTCTCCTTCCTTAAAGTAAGAGTCCATGTTTTTCATCCAAAAAAATATAACTGCGGGAATAAAATTTATATATATTTTCAGTTTAACATTTTTTGAGGAAGTTGGTATGAATTCGTAATTGCATACATTTTTAAATTAAGCCTATGTTTAGTTTCTTTCTGCAACTCATTCCGATTTGTAATTATTATTCTAGATATTTGAATTCAACCACTTACTGAAAAAAATCCTCAAAATGTCATTAACTTCCGTTTATATTATACTGTATAATGTATTTTTATGTGTGACCATCTGCTCAGTTTTATTAATGTTTACTTCCAGTCCCAATTTCTTAGTGAAATTTCAGTTTAAAAATAGGTCTTTCGTAGGTTCTAAAACGTCTACAGTTTTTTAACTGTACTTTCACATACGAGTAGTTGACGATGGCTAAGATCTCAGATAGAAATTTATAATTTTAATCTTTACGGTGGAGTAATCTCAAATGAATTTTAACAGTAATGATAAAAACACAGTAGTACAACTTTTGTTCCAAAATTTATTACAGTTCCTTTTGTGTTATGTTAACTTCTGAAAAAGGAAGAAATATCTAGTTTTATGGGAAAAAAATTCAATTTAAAACTTTTCTTTAATTTTTTAATTATTAATTAATTTTTTAGTTTAGTTTAAAATAGATGACTTACACTACCGTAAATTTAACTCCTAAATAAAAACATAATTAACATAAGAACTTGTCCGATTGTACAATATTTTTTGTATACGGAATAATATTTATCAATTAGTAATCATTCTTATCCAATTACAAATTTAACTCCAAATCATCCTCTGCCTCATGAATAAAAACAACTATTACTTTTATAATTCCAAGTTTAACGAAGACCCTGTATGTGATAATCAGTTTGTCCCAAATTATCACTGTCATTGTTGTGACTAGTTCACAAAACCTATTAATCTTCATCACTCTCGAATCAAGAACTGACGTTCCGTGACTTTGCCCATGATTTCGTGACCGCTATCATGATGGCGCTCATTTTGTCATCTTTACTGCACCAAATCACCATCAATTCACTATTTAATGCATTGCAGACTTTTAAGGTTGCGCATAAAACATGATTGCCTTCGAAACTTAAAAAAAAAACAGTATAGTATTTTTGATTTTATACGACAAATTACGGATTAAACTAATTAATACAATCTGAATAGTAATATATTGTTCTTTTTTTAGCGTATAAATGGGAATTGTTGATGGAATAATAATTTATCTAATCATATTTATCTAATTATATTCACTATTTAACTCATGCCCCAAATGGTAGTCAATGACCAATAACGTTTCAATGAATTTTGTTTTACAACCACTGACAGTAGTGTTTCACCTACTCTTTATCGATCTCTCTTTATCAGCTCGTGTTTTTGTGTTACCTTTTTAATATTATGAACAGCCCAGAGCATTATTTTTCTCCAACAAATATACTGAATATGGCAAATAATGAACAGATTCCTTGATTTCACAGAGTTGTTTACTAAAAAAATAAATGAATAACCTTTAATGTTGATTATAATATACAATTTGATGTTTCATTATTTCTCCACTAGGTGTATTCTTACAATATTGCGATCCTATTTGGCAATAAAAAATATGATCAAGTTGCAGTGAATATACATAACCTCACATTTCTGATTTGTTTTCAAACATAACCGTTTACATTAAATATATAAATATTTTAAAATGCCAGTTACTATATTTAAATAACGACTTTGAATAAACAGCTTAATTCATTATAGTCCTAACCAATGCCACTATTGATTTCCAAATTCTCTAGATAAATTGGAAATCACTCGTGGCATTACTTATGATCATTTTAAATAATTTTTAAACATTTTAATTCTGCCTTTTTACGCACTACTATTAGTTTAAAGTTATATATTTAGAAATTAGGGGGTCACGTTACAGGGCAGAGGAAGAATAGCATATGTGAAAAAGACATAGTAATATACAATTGTAATACAACATATAGCAGTACAGCGGGTATATAATTACCAGCAGGCAGTATTTAGGTCCAATCAAAAAGGTTATAGTTCATAATTCATCTTTTTTTGTCCAAAAAGATGAGATTAAACATAAATAAACAAATAAATTAAATAAATAAATAAATATATGTCAAATGACACCAGATTGTCTTTTATGACATTTCTGGCTTTCTCCCCTGGCATTAATTTCTAAGGTTGGGACACCTGGAAAGCGGAGTTACGTTACCCCGATGATATAATGGAATAAAAAATAATGAAGCGCCAGGACAGTTTTTAACCTAAACTTCCAGACCATGGGCAACCACAAGAAAAATAATCCTGTGGTTTGACAGGGAATCGAATCCGGAGCCTCATGAACTGTAATTAGAAACGCTGACCACTAGCCCATGAGGCTGGTCGAGGTTAAGTATATAAAAAGAGCTAATACTCACTGTCAAACATTAATTTTTATTTGATTTTAAGACTATAAGGCTAAGAAAGAACATTTATTATTTTTATAAGAAGTTGATTTTTTTGTAAGTTTTAATTTAACTTAATAGATAGATCATCGGTTGATTAATGTCTTTGACATCGTCCGATTCCTAATAGCCAATTTTGCCGGTCCATCCAATCTCCTGGTTGTAGATGTTTCTCCTTCATGTATAAATATATTCCCTGACTCCAGGAGGTTTTAGGTCTTTCTCTGCCTCGTCTTCGCTCAGGTTCATTCCAAAACACATTTTGTTAGCCGATCCTCTTCCATTTGCTGGACATGTCCGTACCATCTTAATTGCTAAGTTTTAATATAGGCCTAATCTAAAATAGTGTCTTCATGTTCTCCCTTATAATTGAGTTTTATTTTTTTTCACTTCTTAAAATTCTTGCTGCCCTTCGTATAAAATCCATTTCCGTAATTGAACTTAAGAATGAACTAATTAATTAATTGCTAATTAACAAACTAAAATAAAATATTCTAAGAAACTGCGTTGACCATTAACATAAACATCTGAAGCAGTGTTACCAGACACCAATAAGCTTTTTTCTCTATAACAGCAAAGGAATTTCCCTTTTTTCCATGATAATTCCTGCGCTAAGAATTACTAATGACCTTTATTGAGACTATTACCACTACTTACATATTATTACTAAGTAATCGTATATCAACAAGAACGTTAGAAATGAGGCCTTTACACATATTAAAATGAGAACTTGCCCCAATGATTGAAAATTACTTTTTTTCTTTCAGGCTTCATATAACACATTTCGAACAACGATAATTAATTATTTATGTGTTTAAATTGAGGAAAATATCGATTCGTACGTTATCGTGATATAATTCATCTAGGTTTTCTCGATTTTTTGTCAGGATTTTCGTTACTTGTTAGATCATTTTCTGTATTTTTCAGAGTTTTATTACGTATTGAATCATATTCCATTTTTTTTTTCGGATTTTAGCAACTGTTGGATCAATTTCCATATTGGTCACTAGCTCATGGTCCGCACAACTCAATTAAACTTGTTTTTAGTGCTGATGATGTTAAAAATATTAGAATTCAGATAAAAATAACATATTTCATGTTGATTTTCAGAAAATATTTTGTTAATGAACCAGATGAAATCTCCCTACTTTTAAAAGATTTTATAAAAAAATCCCTTTCTCCCCTCACTACTATTTTAACAAATTTTTCCTCATAGCGAAGGAATTTTCTCAACATTGACTTAAAATTGAGCTCTTGATTATTATAATGACCTATGTCCACTTCTGGTGCATATGGATGTGACAACATCTATTGATAGCACAAGAGTATAAATGCGTTTGTAAGTGTATTTTCTAGTATTACCATGTGTGTACTAAAATATGTTCTTTGTGTATTATTTATAATATATAATTTAAACCAGTATATAGAAGAAAATTCAGTTTTCTCGAAATGTGACATAATGGACATGGTCCATTTTAACATTCAAGGGCTCAATATTATAACATACATTGCGTGAAGAATAAAAAGTTGAATGCACGAGAGAAGGCTTAAAGACAATTTAGTTTGACAATATTGTTGAGACATTGTTAACAGAGAGAAAATTCTCCTGTTGATAATTATAATAAGAAACTTACAAAGAAATTAAAATGTCCGTCAAACAGGAATTGCATACAATAATTGTTTACTCAAGTCTGATTTATGATTCGATTTTGGTTCACTAATTAATCCTATGATTTAAGTTCGTTAAGAGAAAACAAACATGGAAGACACTAAAGCGATTTTTAAATACTGACTTTCAGGTAAAATCGGCACTTTTAATGCCCGAATTTCGCCAATTTTTAGAGATACCTTCCTCGTTTTATTTCAATGAAATACTCGTATACCGAGTTTCGTTACGAAAATTTGAAAATGCGGTCGCTAAAGCTATTTTTTTAAATTTTCGTTTCAGGTTAACTTCACTTCTAATGTTAATTCTTTTAATTAACAGATTCTACCTTACTTCTTTAATTTTTGTTATATCCCTAGTTTGCTTAAAAAAACAAAATTTGATGCTGCTAGAATTATAATACACACATAATACCGAAGATTGCATTTTTCAAAAATATTTTCATTACATTAATCTAAATAGCTATATTTCTTCGGAATTAGCTAACATTTAAGATTTAAGACACACGTGTTCAGTCTATACATTATTTTTCGATCCGCGATTGTTTCCTTGAATTGTTACTGGTATTTTAGCCATTTGTTCAATATGGAGGTGATATTTTAAGAGCAGTACTTGATTATAATATCATTTATGTTTTCTATTGTTCACGTTCCACGATAATGATATGTATATCGCTAGCGTGACCTAATGCTACATTTTTACATGCAATTAAAATATTTTTATTTCATGCTACGTATCATTTCAATGCTTTATGTTCTTATAAAATGTCTGATAAATGGACGTTAAAGTAACTGCTGCTATGGGGATTACATTTATCCAGAAATGAGAATAAGTTTTAGAGTCATTTGGAGAGAAGATCCCTAATGATTATAACGACTTCTACTTATCATGAGTGAAAACAGTTGATAATAGACGCCAATACTTAAAAAATTCCTTCCAAATGACAAACTTTTTATTACTGGAGCAATGTAACCACAATTGCAGAAACTATCCTGTCTTCATCATCATCAGCAACAAGGATTAGACCTTAAGATCTGTTCCGATCTCATGCTACAATTGGTCTGTCCATCTTTTACTGGGTCTTCCTACATTTCTTCGTCCTAGTGGCTTGTAATGAATAATCTGTTTCGGGATTCTATTGTTATCCATTCTATTGATGTGGTCCATCATTTATCTCTGAATTGTGTAATTCTATCTAATAGTTTGAAATTCAAAATTCAAAAATTGACTTTACAACTTTACAAGCTTATAGAAATTTATTTAGAAGACCTACAGAATTGGTTTAAATGTCATATGATAGCACAACTCATCAAGTTTTGAAGACATACAGAATTGGTTTAAATGTCATATCCTAGGGCTCCGAGCAAAGCTATCCCTCACTTGTTCAACCACAGCTTCAGCCGTACGTGGACAGCCAGTATGCTTGGAATGACTAACAGAACAGCCAGTCCTAACAAATGTTTGGTGCCAAGAATAAATTGTTGGCCTGCTAGGAGGGTCCTTACCATACTGGGTACGAAATCTACGCTGAGTAATTGTCGCAGATTTAGTTTCTTCGAACAAAAACACACAACGAGCACGCTCGGCACCTGTGAAAGTAGCCATTTTGATATGAACTACGTTAGCACGCGGTGAGAACTAGGTACTATAAAACTATGTCGGTGAAAACTTGATGAGTTGTGCTATCATATGACATTAAAACCAATTCTGTAGGTCTTCTAAATAAATTTCTATAAGCTTGTAAAATTGTAAAGTCAATTTTGAATCACCCTGTATTTAGTTCACTTCGTATATTTTCATTTCGTGTTTGATCTGTTATTGTATATCCAGCCACACTCCTCAGAAACCTCATTTCTGACGCTTCTATTCTTCGTTCCTGGGTTTTTGGTTAACACCCAGTGTTCCGATCCATATAGCAGTGTTGGCACCGCCATTGTTTTATAACATTTTAAAAGTGTCTCCTTTCTAGTTCCTTTGAGACTTCGTTTTATGGTGCCACACATATAATTAAATTTATTTATTTTGTTTTCAATGTCTTCACTTTTTCTATATGATACATTGTACCCCAGGTAATTAAAATTGCTCACCTATTCTATTATTGTATTCTCTAATTGGATTTTTACTCTTAGTGGCTCAACCCTCGAAAAGCTAAAACTTTGGTTTTTAGAGTAGATACTTTGAAGTTGTATATTTGACATAGAATTAATTAATCATATTATTCACAAAAAGGTCGCTACTTTTACCAAGATATTAAAAAACTGCAAAAATAAGATCTTGTAAATTTACAAGTAAACAAGTACGTCACTCAATAGAAAATATAATTAAATAGCCGCTAATAATAAAGATGTAAATTTACTTTTCCCCAAGTTGAAGTTTACATGTTAAACGGATGCTAATGGGATACCAAACCCTTCTCCATGTAAAAATTATCTTTGGAAAAACGAAGAGGGTTACAACCTTGTACTGGGAGCCTACTGAAATATGGTCGAAAATAGTAAGTTCATATATGTGCTTGTTTCAATATAAGGCTTAATAAAATGAATGTTTTCACGTCACAAAACGGTAAATTTAATAGTTATAATTATGATATAATTTGCATTTGATTTTGTCAATAGGCAATACTGACTGAATCAGTCTTCATTTATTCAAATGTTATATAAACTTATTAGTAATATTGATTTACCTTATTGTACGTAAATTTCTGTACGTTCGTGCAGTGGGTTATATTACACTGGTCAACATGATTTTTATCTCATGAGTACCAATAGTTGTACTTAATGCAGTTTTTTATCGTGTTTTCAAATATGTATTCGGAATTTCTCCATCACCCACAGTTTCTTTATTTCAATTTCAATTAATGGATTTAAATAATTATTTTTTTAATAAACGTTTTTTCGTCCATTTGTCCATTGTAAAAAGTGAGCGATGAGCACGGGGAACTGTTTCATCAGGAGATTTCAGCTATGGAAAAGATATATCAATGCAAATGGAATCCTAATATGCTGGCATCAAGAGGGATGCTCCACAGGCGAAATATAGCAGAAAATCGTCATTTCTTACTTTCTAAGTGAGTCCGAATGTTCGAATATTGTGTAGTTACGAATGTAGAAAATATTAAAGTGTTTGAAATTATAAATGCCTGTCTCTCGGAAACCTTGCGTGATGGAGAAAAACAGATATCATATTTGAATTCAGAAGAAAAATAACATTAGAATAACATGTTTCCTTTTTGAGACAAAAAAGTTTATTTTTTGTTGCTCAGTGTTATTAGCACACTTTTTGGATATAGGCCCTACTACTTTTATTCTTATTTTATATTGAAATGCTCCTAATAATTCCAACATTATATTAAGGTCCAATTCATTTAGATCATACAGTACTTTGTATCAATATTGAATATTCATATAATATTTTTTTAGAAGTCATTATGAATCACCATTGATTGAAATACCTAAGATAGTAGAGGACCCTCCATGGTATCTTTACCTTGTCGTGTTCTAGGAGATCATCAATGTGCATTTAGAAGAAACAGGTCTACAACAGATCAGATTTTAAGTATAAGACAGATTTTAGAAAAGAAATGGGAATATAATGGTACTGTACATCAACTATATGTAAACTTCAAAAAAGCATATGATTCAATTAAGAGGGAGAAGTTATATAGTATCCTGCTGGAGTTCGGAATTCCTAAAAAGTTAGTTAGACTTATACAAATGTGTCTAAATGGCTCAAAGAGTAGGGTGCGTGTAGGCAAACAGTTTTCAGACACTTTTGAAATCCAGAATGGGTTGAAGCAAGGAGATGCACTATCTCCTCTACTATTTAATTTTGTACTAGAGCATGCCATTAAATCTTTAGAGAATGAGGAAGGCTTACAACTGAATGGTATTAATAAGCTGTTAGTTTATGCTGATGATGTAGTACTATTGGCCGATAGCGAGGAGATACTAAATGCCAACACTATTGAATAACACTAAGAAATTGGGACTGGAAGTAAATATCAGTAAAACTAAATATATGGTCACACATAGAAATTCAGTATATAATGGAAATGGACAGCTAATGACAAATGAGGGAAATTTTGTGGAAGTGGCTGAATTCAAATACCTAGAAACAATAATCACAAATAGGAATGAGATGCACAAAGAAATTAAACATAGGCTCAATTCTGGAAATGCATGCTATTATGCATTGCAGAGACTTTTGATGTCCCAACTCCTTTCAAAAAACGTTAAGCTGAAAATATATAAAACACTACTATTCTACCAGTTATATTATATGGGTGCGAAACATGGACTCTTACTTTAAGGGAGGAAAGGAGATTACGAGTATTTGAGAATAAAGTTCTTAGGAAAATTTTTGGACCAAAGAGAGAAGAACAGACAGGTGAATGGAGAAGGCTACATAACAATGAACTACATGGTCTTTATAGGAAGCCAGATATAACAAGAACAGTTAAGTCTCGTAGACTGCGATGGGCAGGACATGTTGCACGTATGGGGAATGAAAGACGTGCATGGAAGCTTCTTGTAGGAAAGCCAGAGGGAAAACGCCCAGTTGGTAGACCAAGAATGAGGTGGGAGAACAACATTAACTATGACTTGAGGGAAGTAGATTATACAGGGAATGATTGGAAAGCATTAGCTCAGGATAAGGATGTATGGAGAGCTTATGTCCGCGCGCCCATGAACCTACGGGTTCGATAGTGCCAGTGAGTAAGTAAGTAAGATAGTAGAGGAAGAAGAATATCAAGAAACACATAGAACAGAACATTTATTGATGAAATAGCTAAAGAAGGGAAAACATGGAATGGAGTAAAGAAATTGCAAAGAGATAGGGTCCGATGGAAATACTTTGTGATTGTTCTATGCTCCTCATTAGGAGATTGATGTTACTTTATCCCATTCTATTCCATTAACACGTTTAACCTCTCGCTTTACATATACATGCCACTTGGGTCTTACAGTGACACGATCTGTCGGGAGAGATTTTAACTATGGATCAAATACACACTTTTTGGACCAAAGAAGGACATGGAGTGATGAGCTCAGTGTCAGGGCCTCCTCTGAGACAACACAGCATTAAGATGAAACACATACATGGCGAATATGACATTGATGATTATGATGGCAGATGTTCGGAAACTGTTTAGACCTTGCAGTTTCCTACATTTGTGTTACAGGTGAGGAAAAACTCCGAAAAAGTGCTCATCCAGGGGATGAATCCTGACCCGCTGCGTACGAGACAGCGACGCTATCCCGAAACCACAGCGGTGGACGAGTTTACTGTATAAAAGTTTAAATGTATCTGAAATCTCTACTAAGTAAGATTTCGGTTACAACATCTCGTTGAATTTTAACTGAAATCTGACTTAGTTGAGGACGATTCGATCTATGGTACATATTTTATTACTTTAACCTTTCATTCACTAATATTTATGTAATAAAATTAATTAAATTCGACATAATACGAAAAAAATACACGTTGTATGAAAATTAAAAGCGATTTATAAATTCGTTTCAAAATTCCAGAGAAATAAACATGCAAGTTTATCAACAAAACCTCATTTTGAACTTTTGCAGTAGGCTATTTTATAAGAGTGATTTTCAATCAATGATAACCGAAACACTGGTTGGTCTTTGTGACGTTTGGTGGATCTCAAAATCTCAAGGTGGTACAATAGTAAAGTGATCCCTCTACAGGTCTCAGGAGGTCTTGGGATAATAGTAGGTTAACCTCCCACTTTTTCTGGACAATCGGCACTTGATGTCAGCCCTGCGTGACGGCCCCCTTTACCCCAGAACAAGCGTCTGGTATTCATTTACGTTAGAGGCTGAGTCGACCCCAGGGCCATAGTGCCTCCAGAAAGGTTTGGGTCAATTTAAAAATCCTGAGCGAACAATGGGTTCACACAAATTTATTCTTCACTGTATAAACGACTTATAAATGTATTACGTGCTTCTGTATTTTAATATTTTTATTTTCATTCACTTGTAACATTTCGGTTTAGGGATAAGTTCCTTGTTTCTGGCGAAGAGAGTTGCGGGTTCAAACCCGGCCGTGGTCGATGGATTTTTTAGATGGAAAAATCTAAGAGACAAGTCCTCCGGGAGAGACTATAAGCAATGGGTCCTGAGTCTGAATATTTTCGGGGTAATCCTAAATTAGAGCCTCTGAGCAAAATTTAGTCGGCCTTTCACATTTCAATAATTATTTAGTAGCCTTCTAGATGTTTTTTTGAGGCGGTGAACTAACCACTACCACTCCTAAAATCTAAAGTAGCAAGGGAGTACCCTTGCCTCTCGTGGGTACAGGCAGAAAGACACTTGTAATATTACTTTTAATAATTATCTCCAACATTAACATACGGGTCTGAGACTTGGCCTTTAACGATCTCTGATAAAAATAAAATTGAGACAATAGAAATGAGATTTCTCAGATCAGTTGCTGGTGTATCTCTAAGAGATCAAAAGAGAAGTCAAGATATCAGAGATGAACTACAAATCTATAATATAAACGAGAAAATACACACAAATAAACGTAATTGGTTTGAACATATAGGTCTACAAAGAATGCCAAATAATCGTTTATCAAAACAGCTGCTTCATTATAGGCCTCTAGGCCGAAGAAATGTAGGAAGACCAAAACGTCGTTGGAAGGACGACCTGCGCCTGCAGCATGTAGTGCTCCGGGGAGCGGAACGGGCCAATAGGCCCATACCTTGAAGATGATGATGATGATGATGAGTACGAAAGATTATTATGAAATTCCTGCAGATCTTTTTAATTTCAACTTTATTTTGAGACACTTGAATATCTATGGCTATACCACATGTAAGATCTTTATATGTCCTCTATACCAGTAGGCTGTGTATGTCTATTGTTGAGTGTAATCGTACGTCTTGTATAATAGTATATTACGATGCGAGGTTGGGAAGTGGTTTTTACAGAATCGAGGAAATGTTTAAAAACCGAGCGATAGTGAGGTTTTTAATTCCTGAGATTCTGTAAAACACTTCACAAACGCGCGTTGAACATTATTTTTTGCGCATAGTGTTTTCAAAATAATAAATAATGATAAAATAATATCTTTGTTGGAAATATTTGTGTTCAATATAAACAACTGACTAACATTAATAGTGTGGGCAGTGATTATTAGTTGAAACTAAGCAGGCTGTGACACCAATCAGCGATAAAATGGCGACAAGTGCGTATTTATTGTTTCAAATAAAGTTCAGTTCGTTTAAAATGCAGTGAATTGTTTCGTATAATGTATATTAACACTACCTTTCGAATAATTTTGTATATACATTGTACGTAGTATAAATAAAGGGCAGTGGTTTTACTTCCCGCAAGCGATTTGTAATATGTGATATTACAGTATAGTTATTTAAGTTGACAACCCCGAAATGTAGGAAGTTGAACTCTCAATCATGGTCGCCATTGCTGTAAGTATGACAAAACGCACTATCGCACAAAACATTACCTATGAAATGATAATTTATAGAGAAATCGTGATAACGAAATTCGAACCAGAATTAGCAATGAAGACTAAAAAGCCACGAAAAACTACTAACTTGATCAACACAGGGTTTAAAGCGAGCCTAAAACCTATAATCTGAGCCATTATTTAGAGGAATTTAATTTTTCGAATTATTTTGGTTCGTGTAGATTGATATTTTTCAAGTTTAATATCGGACTGCAAAAATTTGAAAAATGCTGTTTTGATATAAGTTAAAGTATAAAATTATGGAATATTCACCTAAAAGGTCCGTCTCCTCAACTTTATTAGTTATTTAACTGTAGCGCTTTCGGGACTTGTCCCATTATCGGCAGGATTCAAAACTAATGTTTCATTGAAGGTTTGGTAGAGGGGGATACATGTACTGGGTTCGTTTTCGCTTATCAGATGGTCGTTGTTGTGAACTGCTTTCAAAATTTCCATCTCCTAGAGTACGTTTATCTTCGCTGGATTATTTTCTCTGTGCATTACTGTTAGGGTGTTTCAATATTTAACATGCGATGTCCTTCATGGATAACGTGTTTTGCATAGCATCTGATAAACGAAAACGAACCCAGTACATGTAACCCCCCTCACCAGATCTTCAGGGTACTACTAGTTTTGAATCCTGCCGATGATGGGACTAGTCCCGAAAGCGCTACAGTTAAATAACTAATAAAGTTGAGGATACGGACCTTTCAGGTGAATATTCCATAATTTTTTACTTTAATTTTGAATAATACGTGAACGGATCACATCATGAATCTTATAAAACTTGATTAATATAAGTTGCTCGGAGGCGTAAATTGTCAGTAACTCGCCTTCTACCTCTGGGTCCCGACTTCATGTGTGGGTCACTCCATGTGGGAATCGAGGTGGACGAGCCGGATCCAGGACAAGATTTTCTAGAAGGCGGAACTTTCTTAAATTTATTTCTTTTTGGGGGAGTATATATGAATTAATTTTTTTCCCCGCTTTCCCCCGCCAAAACTTTAAATCCATCACTTCTACCAATTCATATCATCCATGTCGTTTTATTTAATATGATGTGCTCCTGTGCCTGGTCAGCCGGCATTCATGTATATGACAGACCTTCCGCGACCTGGTGTTACGCCTAACACGAGTAGAGGATTTACTGTAATGCAGAAATCAATCTTTATCAGCTGTGATTTTCCATTTTAAGATCGTCTACAGTTCCTTGTGTTGAGAATACGAGTTTTTGTTTGTTCAGTGATGAAAAATAACTCTCTGAAGACAGCATATAGAGAGCATTTTTAGAGGATTGTGCGAATGGGGTATGGATATTCGATACTGGAACAACAGCCGCGCTCTCTACAAACTTGCTAATCTCAAACTGAAACTGTCAGAAACTTTCACCAACAGTTTTAAACTGTTCATCCACGTGTAGCAACACAACTTACGACAAGTCTTAATGCGCTTCTCTTCAAACTGATGGGGCATCACTCATTATAACACAACCAGCTGACCAACAAATGAGGCAAGTTTAAAGAAGTGGCAGAATTCCAATACCTAACTCACTGGGACTATCGAACTCGTAGGTTCATGACCGCCGGACATAAACTTTCCATACATCCCTATCCTGAGCTAATGCTTTATTCCCTGAAGTAGTCCTCGCCCGGAGAACATAATGGGAGACTATTTACCTACGGAAAATTTTAACTCAGTGGAACCCATGTTCGCGTTCCTTGACGGTTGTATTTTTATGGTGGAAGATCGCCACTCTTTCGACCAAGGTATGTTTTTTTGTATGGCTTATCACCTTCGACCAGTCCGGCATGGGTAACCCTTTCGGCAGCAATGCTACCGCCAGCATAGCTCTCCGAGTCATTTAAGCACGCAAGTCATTCCACTACGACAAGGTAGAGGTGCCATGCAGGGAATTCAAATACCTAGGAACAATCATTACAAAAATGAATCAGGTAGAGGAAGAAATTAAACATAAGCTCAACTCTGGAAACGCATGCTATTATACACTACAGGGATTCTTGTCATGCCAACTTATTCAGAAATATTATATTAAAAAAGTATATTGCGATATGTGTTGCGAAGTGTAGCTTAACAGAATCGAGCGGAAGTTAGAAAACATGAAATCGAAATTATATTAAGACATTTCAATATATATGTATTGCATATTATTTTTGGACGAAATGTATTAATATTAATTAAAATGTATTAATAAATAAATTAAAATATTTAATATAAATGATTAGGCCTACTGTGAAAAAGGATCAATTGAATGTCTTAACAGCTTCACTTACCGCACATGTTAGTTTATTTTCTATATTAGTATTTTATTGCATAACAACTAGGTTAGCTGTGGGAATGTGAACCAACTTTCGATCAATGAGAACATGATTGGTATACTATATATTAGTTTGATCGTCCTAAAATATATATATATATATATATATATATATATATATATGCCATCCATTACTATTTATTTTTCTATTCTTTGTATTATTCTTAGTTACAACGTCAAGGTATTCTAACAAAAAAATACTGCAACAAGTAGATGAATTGATTTCAGTTAATAAAATATGCATTTGTTATTTGCATGTTTAGTTAGAGCATCTTTAGAATATAAAGTTAATTAGATTACATGTAAACACACTACTGGTGTCGCCAGGTCGAGGGTTCAGATAAAATTAAACCTCCATTAATGAAGGTCTGCGGTATACGAGGATGCCGACTGACCAGTCCTGTCACAAAGGCAGATTAAATAAATTAAAACGTAGTTTATATGAGTTTCGTAGGAAAAAAACTCCATAGCGCGAGCGACAGGCCTAGAAAGCCTTTGCCCTACCAGCCGGCTGCTGACCTCACATTTACATGTATTATTCACAAAGGTGGACACTCATCCAGCCAGTATAGGGGTGACATGTGGTCATCGTCTAGTGTACCTCAGCCATTAAAATTAGTTGTTTTTTTTTAAATCTGGAACCCCTAAGTAATGTAGCTACCCAAATTCCTCAGGATAGTGGATGGGCACATGTGTCCCATACTGCTCGAAATCCCATTAGAAAATGTCTTCCCCAACTGGGACTCGAACCAGGTTACGTCCTGTTGCTCTGCGCCAAGGCATGATTTCTTAAACCACCCGGCCAGGGCGGGGGACGAAAACTGCGAAAAAAAGAGAAAAAAAACGAGAAAAACCTGTCCTGCTCCGATTCGTCCAGCACGAATCCCACATGAAGTGATCGAAACGCGAACTCGAGAGATAGAGGTGGAGGGCGAGTGCCCAACCACTATCGACACAGGGCCGCCATAAAGTTAATCAATAGTGAAGGTAATGTAACATGTATCTAACACCACAAGCTACTAGCCAGGTACAAATTATTATTATTATTATTATTATTATTATTATTATTATTATTATTATTATTATTATTATTATTATTATTATAGGCATTTGTATCAAGACAGTCATTTGTGGTGTTGGATGCACAGTGGTTACTGTTACGGTGCGACAGGGCGCCGTCTAGCCTTGCACCCCTCACCTCACGCAACTCAAGGGCTTGTTATTATACCAGACATATCGTCGCCCCTCTTCGGAATAACCGATTCGTCATCCATATGTGATATTTCACCCTCGCTACTTGCACAACCCTTACTATACAAGCCATCTACCTTCCGAATTGAGTTCTCATATATACCACTGTATGAAGTTACAAGTGTATAAACATATACCTGCGTTAATATTAATAAATTTCATAGTAAAAAGTATTAGACGGGAAACCACCAAGTTACTAAAGAGTAAAAAGAGGGAATATTTGAGAGAGAAGATTAATGATCTTGAAATGAATGAAAAAATTAGGAACATTAGAAAATTATATCAGGGAATTAGTATAGAGAAGAAAGGGTTTCAGGCTAGAACAAACATAATTCGGAATGAAAATGGGGATATGATTGCAGATTCCAGGAGTATATTAAATATATCGAAAAGTTACTTTAATCAGCTATTAAATGTACATATAGAACAGGACATTGAGGAGGATAATTTATAGACAGCAGAAATGCTAGTCGCAGAACCAAGTGCATTAGAGGTTGAAATGACGATTGAAAAATTGAAGATGTATAAAGCATCAGGTTCAGATGAGATCCCAGCAGAAGTGATAAAATCAGGGGAAGAAAAATTGATGGACAAGATACGCGCTGGTTGCTTAGTATGATTTGGGAAAAAGAAGCTCTTCCAGATGAATGGAAGGAGTCAATCATCGTACCAATTTATAAGAAAGGAGATAAAACTGATTGCAACAACTACAGGGGCATCTCATTACTTTCAACTTCGTACAAAATTCTAACAAATATATTAGTAAGCAGACTCACTCCATATATTGATGACATTCTAGGAGATAATCGATGTGGATTTAGAAGAAACAGGTCTACAACAGATCAGATTTTTAGTATAAGACAGATTTTAGAAAAGAAATGGGAATATAATGGTACTGTACATCAACTATATGTAGATTTCAAAAAAGCATATGATACAATTAAGAGGGAGAAGTTATATAGTATCCTGCTGGAGTTGAAGTATTTTAGTATAGATCTTCATTATGCCCCTTGTTGTGGCGACAATTTTGAAGAAGTAATTCTTTTCCCATATTGTGGCGATATTTTGAAGCAGCTAACTCTCTTCATGCCCGATGTTGTAGTAACATTCTGAAGGAATAGTGTCCCAAAATAATAAATAAGAATTACTGGTTCAGGTTGGGTTTGATTTTCGGTAGAGCTGGATTCTCTTCTCAAGGTCGAAGTTGGTACACAAGATAGGAAAACACTTTAAAAATCACTAATAAGTGATTCTTGTAGAAATAGTTGTAAATTTATTTACTATTTAATTTCCCAGCAGATCAAGTAAATATAGGTGGTATTAATCTTCACCGTCAATTAAAATTAAATTATTTTCTTTTCTTGGATCCACTATTTTTCTGGTATTAAATATCACATTTTATCAGGAGAGCTGTTACTGCTTCTATCCTTGATGAAAGTTATATGCTGACTTACTAGTGTAATTCTGTTATAATTTTAAAGAACATTATTACATCACATGATTTTATATTTAAATTCTATTGGTTAATGGTTCATTAAATACCAGGTTTAAATTTGATTTGTTAAATCAAAAAGTTAATTGTTTTAACATCCAATCAGAATTTAGTATACTTTTATTTAAAAATATTAAGTTAAGCAGGTGTTCCTATTACAGTTATAACAGAAAGCTTTATATTTCAGACAACAATGACTTAAGACACAATTTTAAAAGCATTATTTAGAAAGACTGTTATATAATACAATTTATTTAATTGTTACTGAGACATTTTTATTCAACAATGAACAACAATTAATTATTTAGATGTTTTTATTTATTTAAGTTATATTTAAATATTGAAAGAATTTTAAAATATAAAATTATTAACTTAAACTTTCATATTTATTATGATATTAAAATCCTGCTATGGATTTCGAAATTCCTAAAAAGTTAGTTAGACTTATACGAATGTGTCTAAATGGCACAAAGAGTAGGGTGCGTGTAGGCAAACAGTTTTCGGACACTTTTGAAATCCAGAATGGGTTGAAGCAAGGAGATGCACTATCTCCTCTACTATTTAATTTTGTACTAGAGCATGCCATTAAATCTTTAGAGAATGAGGAAGGCTTACAACTCAATGGCGTTAATAAGGTGTTAGTTTATGCTGATGATGTATTATTGGCCGATAGCGAGGAGATACTAAAGGACAACACGCACACACTATTGAGTAACACTAAGAAATTAGGACTGGAAATAAATATCAATAAAACTAATATATGGTCACACGTAGAAATACATTATATAATGGAAATGGAAAGCTAATGACAAATGAGGGAAATTTTGAGGAAGTGGCTGAATTCAAATACCTAGGAACAATAATCACAAATAGGAATCAGATGCACAAAGAAATTAAACATAGGCCCAATTCTGTAAATGCGTGCTATTATGCATTGCATAGACTCTTGATGTCCCAACTCCTTTCAAAAAACGTTAAACTGAAAATATATAAAACTATTATTCTACCAGTTATATTATATGGGTGCGAAACATGGACTCTTACTTTAAGGATGTGGAGAAAAATAAGGAGGAGGTACTTAGATATAAACCAACAAGATACTTTCGCCGAATGTACAGGAAAACGCTCACTGTGTTTACAAAGAGACCTAAAACAGGTCTGGGGAAAAGAATCGTATATACTCAACCTAGGATTTAAAGAGAGATCAGGGCTTGCTTGGTTTAGACTAGGGGCATGGAAATTTAAAAAAAATAGCGACGATCACGATATGCGAATATGTCCAATGTGCGGGAAATTTGAAGATGAGATACATATATTAGGACAATGTAACGATTTAGAATATTGGAGACGCCAGTTATTACCGGAAAGATTTCTAAATTCAAATCGGGAAAGATTGGCATGCTACGAGTTATTGGTAAATCCAGAAAATTGGATAAACCTCGGTAAATTTCTGGACAAAACGCGGAAAATAAGGACAACACTCATTCATGAATAAATATATGTTATCAAAATGCAATAACATGAATTCTTAATAATTATATATAAATTAATTAATGTATAATGCTATTGTGTTATTATTTAATTGTAATATTACTGTGTTTTCTTATGTAATTGTAATGTTATGTTTTTTTTTGTTTTAGTGTATAATGCTATTGTGTTATTATTTAATTGTAATATTATTGCGTTTTCTTTAAGTAATTGTAATGTTATTGCTTTTTTTTTGTTGTTTATTTTTCTTCACACTAGTAGCAATTATTACTTTATTGTAACGGACTGTCAACAGCACGTACGGCTTACTGCCCGTGCGACCCATATTTGTAAATAATATTGTAAATATCTTACTTTTTGTCTAATAAAGTCCTACTACTACTACTTTAAGGAGGAAAGGAGATTACAAGTATTTGAGAATAAAGTACTTAGGTCAATTTTTGGACCAAAGAGAGATGAACAGACAGGTGAATGGAGAAGACTACTTAACAATGAACTACATGGTCTTTATAGGAAGCCAGATATAATAAGAACAGTTAAGTCTCGTAGACCGCGATGGGCAGGACATGTTGTTGCACGTATGGGGAATGAAAGACTTGCATGGAAGCTTCTTGTAGGAAAGCCAAGAGGGAAAACGCTCAGTTGGTAGACCAAGAATGAGATGGGAGAATAAAATTAACTATGATTTGAGGGAAGTAGATTATACAGGGAATGATTGGAAAGCATTAGCTCAGGATAGGGATGTATGGAGAGCTTATGTCCGCGCGGCCATGAACCTAAGGGTTCGATAGTGCCAGTGAGTAAGTAAGTAAGTAAGTAAGTAAAACATTCCATTGAGGTATTAGTCACATTATACATAAAAAATATTTTCTGTTATAAAATTATGTATATTGTATGCAGTCTCTTGAACTAGTAAAATAATTAAAACATTGTAGGCCTTTCGGAATTAGTCCCATCCTCAGCAGTATAGTTAACAAACTTCTGCTGAGGATGGGACTGGTCCCGATAGGCCGGCATGTTTTAATTATTTCAATAGTTATGGATACTGCATACAAGGTAAATCATTTTATAATTTTATATTACAATTATACCCCAAGGGCCTGCTGAGGCCTATAGTCGGATCACTTTATAATACAAATTTTATATAAGTTAGGGGTTTGGAAACTCTTTGTAGGAAAACTAGAGAGAAAACGCCTAGAAGACAGGCTAAGAATGAGGTGTGAGAATAACATTAGCTGTGATATGAGACAATACAGGACAGAGCTTATGTCTGCGCGGCCATGAACGTATGGACTCGATAGTGCCAGTAATGAGTTTATTTACCTGAGTTACTCAGTCCTTCTCAACTATCAATAAAAAAATCTTAAAAAAATACTGTATGAGTGCCAAATATTCTACATGTGGCACGAATTGGGAACGAAAGACGTGCATGGAAGCTTCTTTTGGAAAACCAGAGGGAAAACATCCAGTTGGTATACCAATAATGAGGTGGGAGAATAACATTAACTATGATTTGAGGGAAGTAGATTATACAGGGAGTGATTGGAAATCATTAGTTCAGGATAGGGATGTATGGAGAGCTTATGTCCACGCGGCCATGAACCTACGGGTTCGATACTGTCAGTGAGTTAGATAGCTTTTGCATGATCTATAATTTAGGTTAAAATTAGGTTAAGAACTCTCCTGGCATTTCATTATCATTTATCGCCCATCATATCATCGGGGTAAAGTAATTCCGCCTTCCAGGTGCCCCGCCCTAAGAAATTGATTACAATTCTGCCAATGCCGGGGGAGGAAGCCAGAAATATAATAAGAGACAACCTGGTAGCATTCCACAAAAAAAATAGGGACCACTTCATTATGAATGTTTTAGGTACTGTACGTCTGTTTCTGTCGGTTGTTGAATATTTTTGTATTAAACATTGAGAAATTGGAAATAACTTATTGTGAAATAAAAGCGAACTCAAATCTCACTTTCAATGCATGTAAATGGCAAGCATTTGATTTGCTATAATCAGTAAGCTCACACAATGCAACTATATAATGGTGAAGACAATCATAGCTGATAATTTGCATATCCATTGTCTTATCGGGGTGCTTTACCCCATCCCCTTTATATTTGCGAATCAATATCGCACGCGTGTGTCTGGCTCGCCGACAGGTCGTTGTACGTGCATCTGGAGACAAACCCGGATCAGTGTTCACATCCACCGCTAACAATACAATTTTCAAACACAACCCAAAATGAACTTTTTACAAAACCATTAAATTATATAACATTTATACAACACATGAAAATTACATCAATATGCCTGCACAGGCTAGATGCCAGACTCAACAACTAACTAACTTACTAACTCACTGGCACTATCGAACACGTAGGTTCATGGCCGCACGGACATAAGCTCTCCTTACATCTCTATCCTTAGTTAATGTTTTTTCAATCATTCCCTGTATCATCTACTTCCCTCAAATCATGGATAATGTTTTTCTCCCACCTCATTCTTGGTCTATCAACTGGACATTTTCTACCAGTAGCTTTCATACAACTCTTGCATCCCCCATACGTGCCACATGTCCTGCCCATCGCAGTCTATGGGACTTAACAGTTCTTATTATATTTGGCTTCCGATTGACCTACATATCATGTAGCTCACTATTATGTAATTTTCTTCATTCACCTGTCTGTTCATCTCTTGTATGCCCAAACATTTTTCTAAGGACTTTATTCTCAAATACTCGTAATCTTCTTTTCTCCCTTAAAGTGAGAGTCCATGTTTTGCAACCATATAATATAACTTGGAGAACAACTGTGTTATATATTTTCAGTTTAACGTTTTTTTTAAAGGAGTTGGGACGCCAAGGGTCCCTATAATGCATAATAGCATGCATTTTCAGAATTGAGCCTATGTTTAATTTCTTTGTGCATCTCATTCCTACTTGTAATTATTGTTCCTAGGTACTTGAAGTCAGCCACTTCTTCTAAATTTCCTCCATTTGTCATTAGAAGTCCACTTCCATTATATAATGCATTTCTATGTGTGAACATATATTTAGTTTTATTGATGTTTACTTCCAGTCCCAATTTCTTAGTGTTATTCAATAGAGTGTGTGAGTTGGCCCTTAGCATCTCCTCGTTATCGCTCAATAATACTACATTAACAGAATAAACCAACAGGCTAATACCATTGAGTTGTAAGCCTTCCTCATTCTCCAAAGATTTTACATGTTATAATACATAATTGAATAGTAGAGGAGATAGTGCATGTCCTTGCTTTAACCCATTGTGAATTTCAAAAGTATCTGAAAACTGTTTACCTACATGCACTCTACTCATTGTGCCATTTAGACTTGAATATTAAAACATCTAACTCATTGGCACTAACGTACCCGGAGGTTCATGGCCGCGCATATACCCCTATCCTGAGCTGGTGTTTACCAATATAATCCTATAATTAATGGAGTCAGGCGTAACTTTGCAGAAATTCATTTCTATATAAATACAATAATGTACTTTAGTAATAATTCCGCTGAGAAAGTCAGCAATGATTCTGGGATGCAAATTTACCAAATTAAAATCACAGATACAGTAAAAGCGATTGAACAAGATTTAAAATATATCCAAATTGTTCCCTACACATGTTTCGTCCTTCAACAGGACATCATCAGGGCGTAGTTACACATCAAACGTAAAAATCACAAGCTCCACCTGCTACTATTTAACATTTTATATAATGACGTAGCTAGATGTTGAACCATAGCCTCTCCATTGCTAGGAGTTACTTGACCAAGTCAATTTAGTTGCCTTATTTGCCCAAAGATGTGAATAGCATTGCAGTCAACAAACCGACACAATGATACATCTAACAGGTAACTAAAGTATTACTAGGATGCTTGGAGGCCTTTTTATTCAGGCTTAAGGATCTTTTACGAGCCTGAAAATCTACGGCACGGGACCCATGGCTTAACTTTCCTTCCGCAGGTAGCCAGAGTCAATGCCCTTAAAATCATCGACCTCCTCCAGCTTTGAACCCGTGATTCTCAGAACCAGAGGCGAGCATGGTAACTAATAATTCACCACCGACCGACAAACCAAAGAGTCTCGATACGATATGACCTTAGGTGTTAAAGCATTTACAACTAAGTATGGAGTAAAGATCAATTGGTATTTAAATCATTTAGTTGGTAAAAAATATATTAGATTTTAATATTCAGAGATTGGACGTTTCTTACAAATAGCCACACAATCCTTCTTCATTAAAAAAATACCGTACTTGTCCAACTTTGATTATGCCGCATATCTATTATTCTGACTTATTCTTAACGGACATGAGTATCACATTCGGACAAAGACTGCAACGCGTTCATAAATAATGCTTGTGCATGTTATATATGCAACCTCCGTAAATCAGACCACATAACTCCAGTATTTGAAATGTTGTCTTGGCTCCGATTGGAAGACAGACGAAAGACAATTGCCTCTGCTTCTTATACAATACTTTGTCCATCTCATCATCCCTTTATATTTCTACTCGCTTCCATTCGCTATCCTCCCACCATAACTTAAACACACGATCGAAAGAAAATTTAACTATTGCTGTTCCTCTACATCGAACATAGGCCTATCACTATTCCTCATCCTTCCTTATTACAGCCACCCGACTCAGGAATTCCATCCACCTCGTATATCAAGGACTGCCCGACTCAAAAACTGTTTAAAAAGAAACTTACTTCATATTTCCTTAGATAATATAATATATAACCGTATTTCATCTATATTTCTATTATTCCTTTATATTTTAAAGCTTCTTTACAAAACCATTTACTTAATCTAATTACAGGTTATTATTTTTGTTATTATTATTATTATTATTATTATTATTATTATTATTATTATTATTATTATTCGCTGGTTCAAACCCGGCCGGAGTCGATGGATTTTTTAGGATGGAAAAATCCAAGGAGCAAGTCCTCCGGGAGGGAATTTAAGCAGCGGGTCCCGAGTCTGAAGATTTTCAGGCTCGTAAAAGATCCTCAAGCCTGAATACAAATGCATTTAAGCAAAATTTACCGAATTTTCTCGTCCTAGTACTACCTTGGTTTCCTAGATGTCAGTATGAGGCGGTACGCTGACCACGGATCACTCAAATGATATCTATACGAAAACAAATGTAGCTAAATTAGTATGGTTCAAATTCTTCCCTGTAGGGGAAGAGCGCCTAAATCTCTGTTAAGGGAAACATGGGCTTTATAAGAAGATTACTATTATTAGGCCTACTATTTTTCTTTCTTTCCCTTGTCAACTTTATGTTATTATGTATCATTTATCACAATTCTTATTGTAGCCTATGTCTAGTTTAATCCCGGTGAAGCGAAAGAAGATCTTACGGTCTTAACTCCATCAGGTAAAATAAATCCCCAATTTTTTAAAATTATTCCTTATTCTTTAAAGTTAGAATAAAAATGCCCGTCACGCAGGAACTGCGTAAACTAAGTGAATTCCCCAACAAGTCGAATGTTTGGTCCGATTTTGCTCGTTTATGAAATATATATTTCTTTTGTTAATTAAATCGTATAGTATACAGTTATATTGCGACGAAGCAAAGATGGCGGCTGTTAGACCGATTTTTTAATTTCGGGTATCTGGTTTTTAATGATTGGATTTTACTGATTTTTGGAGTATACCTTCCTCCTTTTAATTAAATAGCATATAGCCTACTGTGTTATGATGCGAAAAATCGAAAATTGCGGCCGCCAGAGCGATTTTTAAATTTTCGTTTCAGGTGAACTCCTACTACCAATGGTTGGATTTTGTTGGTTAAGGAACTCGACCTAACTTTTTAAATTGATTGATATATGCTGAGTTTAATTCTGAAAAATATTGCGGCCATCAGAGTGTTAACAGACACAAATTTAATATGTATAATATGTAAGATTACTATACTTTTTGTTATGGCAATTCGATAATATCATCCGATCGATGAAGATATCCGATTTTGCTGGTTTACCAAATATATATTTATTTTGTTAATTACATTGTATAGGTCCACCGCTATGGTCTCGAGGTAGCGTGCTGTCTTGTCACGCAGCGGGCCCGGGTTTGATTCCCGGTCGGAACAAGTTCCTGGGTGAGGTCTTTTCGGGGTTTTTTCTCACCTGTAAGACAAATGTCAGGAAGTTTAGGGCACAATCGTCCCCGAAAAACCATCCGGCGATCATCATCATCCTTATCATCATCATCACCATCCTTCACCGGTGTGGAAAGCAACGGGAAGCTACCACACCTATAATTCTTTAGTAAAGCTGCAAAGCCATGAAAGTGCTATGATTGCAGCGAAAGACCTACCCTCGGGCAGAATTACTGTGGATGGACACTGTATAGTGTACAGTTATATTGCGACAAAGCAAAGATGGCGGAAATGTTTTTAATTTTTTCTTCATCAGAACAAACTCACTAGATTCATTCTTTCGTAATTCGCTAAAAAAACACACTCACGCACACGTACATGCACACACACACACGCACGCACACACACACACACACACACACAAACACAATAAAACGATAAGAACATCTCTTTATTTTCAAGTAGCCTATATATGTAAGATGTATGAACTGCGATAAAGCTTTCTTTTAGGTATCAACAACTTCCAGGGAAACTTGAGCTATAAAAACATAAGACAGTAACTAGAAGAAAAATGGCGGCGATGCAGTAAATGTTTGCGACATGTTATAATTTACAACACAGCTGACGTCACTCGTAAAGCAAAGCGTGCCAATTTTGCGCACCATTACACTAAACAGTCAAAGAATGATTTCCAGACAAGTTCAAGATATTCTCAAAAACAAAATGTTGTTGAAAGGTTTAGCAGTGAAAACATGCATAAGTGAATAATAATAATAATAATAATAATAATAATAATAATAATAATAATAATAATAATATTTTTTTATTTTGTCTACAGATTTTTAATGCTTACACATCTTTCTGTGCCTAAAGTTTTATTTTCCTTTTACTCTCTCTCCTTCTATCTACTCCATTTCCTCCAAGTCCTCTTGTTCTCATTCCAGTTGTTATTTCTTGCATCCACGAGTTTCGAGGTCTTTCTTTCCTTCTTATTCCAGGTGGACACCATTCCAATGTTTTTCTGGGTAACCTTTCTTCTTGCATTCGTCGTACATGTGCATACCAATTTAATTGCTTATATCTTATATAATCTACTAATGAATATCTAATATTTTTTTTTCTCGTATGACAGAATTTCTTATTTTTTTCTAATTTTGAACTTCATGCTGCTCTACTCAAGAAATCCATTTCCATCGACATACGTTTTTGTTCTAAGTTTTTATTGAATTTCCAAACTTCAGCTCCATATGAGGCACTAAATTATATATTTGTAATAATAATAATAATAATAATAATAATAATAATAATAATAATAATAATAATAATAATAATAATAATAATAATAATAATAATAATAATAATCAACAAACAAAATAATTTTTTCTTATAAGTTTATATAAACGCATTTAACATCTCAGATCATATTACATATACCGGTATATAGGCCTATTTATTTATTTTTAATATAAGGACTGCTGGATACACTCTAGTAGAACATACAAATGAAGATATCTTAGAAGAATTACATGGAACAGTCAAGATGGATGCAAAATCTTCATCGAATGGAGGATCACAGGATACTCAATCATATGTTAAGCTATCAATCTGCAGGAAGAAGAAAAGCAGGACGTCCACTCAAAAGACTTTTGAATGGTATTTCTGTTGAGGCCGAAACAGGTCAACAAAAGGCCTAAATTCAGATTGGACTATGATGATGATATATTTAATGATACTATGAGTTAGGACCATGAAATTTCAATTCAGTTTTTGTTTCGACAATTATGAGCTTCCCTGATTCCATGTCACTAGTGAGCAGTCAACAGTATTACAGGCACACTGTCGAAGACAGTACAGGACAGTAGCCATTCTAACTCCACCGGAATGGAAGGTAGGGACGAGGGAATGAATATTTATGCACTAAAAGTTAATATGAAACCTAGTGTAACAAGTTGTAGAACTTATTTCTTCAATTCAACTGAAAATAACTTGTTTACAGTTGTATAAATACTAGTGGTCGCAAAGCGGTCGAAATTCGAACACAGTTCATTAAATTTTTAAGTTTGTCACAAATATTCCTATATCATTAAGCATTAATTTTAGATTTATTTTTAAAATACGAACGATAGGAAATATGTGGTATAGCTTGGCTAAGGCATATTTAAAAAAACAATAACGCGTCATTTGACATTTGTATACTATTTAAATTTGCATTCGGCGTATTATTGTTTACCCTCCTTCTTTGTCTCTCACTCCGACCCGTCAATGTTCTATGTCCAGGCATAATGGAAATAGGTGCGAATATGTAAATATAAAAAAATAATGAAATAACTGAAACCAAGATTAGACAGGGTTTAATTTAAATTTAAGTAATAAAATGTACTCACTTTTTTAAACCACTAATAATAAATACGCGAGAGTAAGTCAATTCACATGTTGCCGCACAATTTTTTTTACAACAATGCACTTTCAGTATGAACGTAAACAAATGAATGAGTAATACACATAAATTGCTTAGAGACAACTTATTTTGTTTAATTTATTTGTAACACATATTATACATACATTTTATTTTTCTGCACTCCTTCTCTATATGAACTTTAATCATGCCAAATATCACACTCCTCCGTGCGCGCAATCTGCTTAAAAAGGGGCACAAAGATTTCTCTTTACGTAACCTATATAGATAACTCAGAAAAAAAAAAACCTCCACGAAAAGTTTTTGTAAGATATAACGTTGGCTATTATTTTTGTATTAGGGAACAAATTGTGTTTTATATATAGTACAAAATCATCATATTAATCTGAGTTCTAATCTTAAGTGCTAGGAATATACTGACCACACCACGGCAATGGAATTTCTAATTCATTAAACATTAAATTAATGAAACGTGCAATAAAGTCACTTATAAAGACACAGAATAGAAACACACACTCTAATGAGGTCTAATTAACCAACTCACTGGCACAATCGAACACGGTGATTCATGGCCCAGTGGACATATGCCCTCCATACGTCCCTATCCTTAGTTAACGTTTTCCACTCATTCCCAGTACAGTTTACTTCCCTTTTGCACTGCATTTTTGGCCTACCTACTGGACGCTTTCCCTCAGGTTTTTTAATAATATTTTCCATTCCTAAATTCATCCCCTATTCATGCCACATGTCCTACCCATCGCTGTGTGCGGGACTTAACCGTTCTTTTTACATCTGGTTTCCCATAAAGATCATGTAGCTCACTGTGCCACCATATCCCCATTTATATTCTAGAATTTGTCTTATACTAAAAATCTGATCTATTGAGATCCTTACATCCACATATTATATCGCCAATAAAGGGAGTGAGTCCGTATATTAATATATTTGTTAAAATTGTGTACGTCGTTGAAAGTTATGAACTGTCCCTGTAGTTGTTACAACTAGTTTTACCCCGTTTCTTACAGATTGGAATGGTAATGGATTCTCTTATTTCGAATATCTTCTTTTTTCCCAATCATATGTTACATTGTCTTCTTTATTGAGTGTCTGTTCGTCTCCCTTTGTTCCGAAACGTTCCTCAGAACATTATTAAAATCTTATATGTATTTGTAAACTTTTCTCCTGTCTTAATGCAAGAGAGTGATTGACATCATATACATATTGGAAGAATAACCGTTCTAGGTATACAATTTTAGCTTAACATTATTTTGAGAGAAATTGATACTTTGCAGAGCCTACACGTAAATAGATACTATAATGGTAAGGAGTTTAGCTATATAAAAAAAGAACTGTCCATCACGTGATATTGTTTTCGATATTCTTTTATTTTCTAAATTGTATCTTTTTTATTTGTCATACCAATGGTAAGGCATTTTGTTTCGAAACATGGCAGGAAATAGATTCTAGGTACCACATGGCCTGCGGATCGAATCTCGAGGTCGGAATTTCCGCCTCCCATTGACGTCAGATGAAAGCGTGACGTGGTCCAGCATGTTATCTTACAGGGGTAAACAAAATCAATATCGCCATATAAAAACATTTTATCAAAAAACGTATAGAAAAGCCTTTTCTACTTTTCTTATGTCAATGGGGATATTACATCTCTTGGACATGTTGGACATCCTTGTGCATCATATTATGAAAATGTAAACAAGTGCAAAGAACCTGCTGTCCGGAGAACATGCTCGGTTGCCCACACGCGCCGAATTGCCCTTCTTTCCGTCATAATGTTGAGATGAAACCATGCGAAAAAAAATACAAAACAAGTCAGCTGAAATGAAACTCATTATAAAACTGAGCAAACGTTTAAAAGAAATTTTATTTTTATGTTATTTATAGAAGCTTTAACAATAAGATCATATCGCGTCTTAGATTATTTAGCTGTAAACATTAATTGTAGGGGGTTCATTTTTGAAAAATAAATAATGCACTACTGCATACGTTTCCTTTTTTACCGGGCGTTACAACCATACCACGTGTTTTTTTTTCTTTCCGAGCACTATTAATATTTGTACACGACACACCGGTAAACTCGGATGTTAAATTCACTATATCTTTTACTGGAAGTTCTGGATATTTTTCACTAAACTTGTGAAATACGTTTAAAATGGCATTTTTGATCACTAGTCAAATGTTTGCCAGACTTGGCTTTTTACAAATGTAGATGGCGACACAGCAACAGAAGACTCGACACTTTCAGCCATGTTGTCGGCTGAAGCATGACTCAAATGTATCAAAACTATTTTAAGTTGTAATTATTGATTAGATATATTTTACAATATTTTCTATGTTTTGAATATTATTATTTTCATTCACGAAGAATAACAAGTATATCCAGATGACGTAATTTCAATTTGATAAAGGGGACTACTTTTTCGCGTACATATTGGTTCTACATCGTATGTCGGTGTCAGTAACCAATGAAAAGCGGGCAGGTCGCATGGTTTTGTTTTGACGAAGATCACTTTAAGAGCGAATGAAGTATAGTAATATTTTTCTCCTCCCTTAAAGTAAGAGTTCATGTCCACTGGGAGAATAACGGTTTTAAATATTTTCAATAAATTACGACGAATTCCATTAAATAGATATAGGGACGTTACTTCTAATTTTGTGTGCCGTGTGAACTACACAACACTGTAAACAATGAGTCACTTAACAGTTTACAGAAACAAAACGGTAAGGCGAAAGATCTTACGAGCCGTGCGTGATATCTTATTTGGTTACCATGGAAACCACTTTATTACCTCTGAAACAGCTGACTTCGTGTTCTCACGATGACACGTAATTAATCAAGCCTGGTAACTTCTTGATAGGACAAAATAAGTCATTGTTAAATGGTTTCGCACTGCAATTACGTGAATTAGTAACAACTTTATAAAAACAAATTTATTCAATCCGGCTGTTGTGCAATGCACCGGGAAACTTTTGTTCTCAGATTTACAATTACACTTAAGTATGCATCATAACGATTTGGCAACATTACAAGAGAATTTCCTTTGTTTTATGTGTTCTATTGTTTTCAATTCTATAACAAATATCAGGACTGGCCATCACCCTATGTTTCATAAAGTTTCCATCCCTTATAGACTGGTGAATTATTCCGAATCGAAATTATGGACGTCGAATGAAAACGAATATTTAATCAGCTGACAATATACGTTCACATACGCATACTACAGTAAAAGCGACTTAACCGTGGGGGATATGTTCCGCAAATATGCCGCGAATACAGAAACCGCGAATATGGAATGGTATTTTGCATACGTTCCAAGGTTCCGAAATAAAATGAAAATTATCAAAATAAAATCAATTACCAAGAGATTTTGAACAATTTCTATTAATTAATACTGTCAGGCTTAGGCAAGGACTTAAATAACTTATAATTTTTTCCCCTGTTTTGCCGCTTTTATAAGGTCTTTCAATTCAGATTGATATTTAGCTGTGAAATAATTCCTTATTCTGTGTTCGGATCTCCTGATGAATCATACAGTTGATTCATTAACATTGAAACAGCGTGTTATGGATGCAAAACGACTCGCCAATACGTAAACGGTCAAACATTTCTATTTTTACTTTAAGCGGCAACACTACTTTTTTCCGTTTCGAAACTAATTTTCTTTCCTTTTACTCAACATTATACACTGGGAACAAAGCAGAAGATACACGTGTTATTGAATCAAAATTATTGCAACGAATGACAACTGAAACAATAAAACATATATTGTGGCGAGGGAGGCATTTATCAATGGACATAGCGGCACGTGAATTACGGCGGCGGTGGCTTTTAACAATGAACTTTAGGTTTAGTAACAACAAGGCTTGTTTTACTTTGATATTAATTTGTCCATTTGGTTTGAATCGCTTCTTGTAAAAGTTGCATTGGCACGTGCCTGCTGTAAAAAAGTTGGGGACTGCTATTAAAGGATACTAATCCTTCTAATATCCTTCTAACTGGATCCGCGAATAAAGACATTTTTAGCCGCGAATACAGGAACTGTGTCGCAATTTTTTAACCCGCGAGTAATGAAAACGCGAATAAGAGAACCGCGAATAAGGAGCTTTTACTATAGGCCTACATGAATCAGTGCACTTACCAATTAATCACTATCAGGTACCGAATTGACTCTTTCAGACAAACGGAGATTCTCTACCGCATGGGTGGGGGTTACGTACTCTGAGATCGCCGATGCGCTTACAAAAACGTTGTCGCACTGACTACAGGTAAGAGAAAGTACAAACCAGTGTCTTTCAGTGCCGTGTCTTTCAAAATACTTATATTTAGTAAAAATGTGACGTAAAATGTATTGTACCCCACTGATCAAACTTGTTGCCGTTTATGTATGCAACTAAGGGATCGGAAACTGTAGACAAAGAGAGGCGTGCTCACACTGAGTATCTAGACGCCTGGGCTTACTCTACCATCTCTATCGGTTCCACAGGAGTATTGGTGATAGGCCTACCGGAAATTGTCGGGCTTTTCCTGAATTTCATTCTACCAACACTCCCCTCCCTCCCCTTCATGTCATTTCATTTCATATATATATATTAATTTCAACACATATTTTGGACATTTCCATTCAAAATTTACGAGGCAAACTGACTTCAGGCCTTGCTAACTGGCTGGCTACATTTCCCAGCGAAAGAATTACAGCCTCCACTACTGTTCAACACGAGTCGCAGGCAAATTTTCTTTTCAAATGCCAGACGATTAACTCATACCAATAACCAATTAAGCTTTAGCCTTTTAATAAGTGCTCATTAGCTGTGAAAAGACGCCTCGTCCTTCCTTATTCAACACGTCAGATAGGCTACTCACTTGTACGCGTCTTTACATCTAGTGAGCACTGTACTAGAACCTGAAAGTGATTACTATGTAGCAATATAACCTTATTATCGATTCATTTTAACATAACCTTTAGAATTATTAATAGAAAAGGAACAATTCCTTCGTAAACGCGATATCGGCGTACATTTGACGTGTTCATGACATCAGAGGGAAGGGGATTAGAGTAGTTTTATGTACCGTCTAGTTATAGCAACATTGCTAAACTGTGTTGTTTAGTATCAAGTATCCAGAATAACCCCATACATACATACATACACACATGCACGCACGTACGTACGCGCGCACGCGCACGCACACACGCACACACGCACACACACACACACACACACACACACACACATACATACATACATACATACATACATACATACATACATACATACATACATACATACATACATACATACATACATACATACATACATACATACATACATACATACATACATACATACATACATACATACATACATACATACATACATACATACATACATACATACATAGAGTTTTTTCCTAGAGCAGATCTTTCACTGCAAACTCAGCATTCTCCACTCTTTCCTTAACTCAGCTTTATTTTTGTATCCGCCTGCAAACCATTTATTTTAATACTGTCTTTCATATGATGTATTTTTCTACCTCTAACTTTCTTTCCGCTGAACATTCCTTCCAGGGCATCTGCCAGCAGGTATTTTCTTCTTTGCCAGTGGCCAATCCAATTTATTTTCCTCTTCTTTATGGGTTCCAGCATTGTTCTTCTTTCAAAGCACTCTATCTAGCACATCTTTATTTACTATTTTGTTTGTCCATTTTATACGTTCCATCCTTGTCCATATCCACATCTCAAAGCTTCCAGTCGCTTTTCCTCATTCTGTCGTAATGTCCAAGCCTCTGCACCATACAATGATATACTCCACAAAAAGCATTTCACTAGCCTCTTCCGTAATTATTTTGCCAAAGGTCCGCAGAAAATCTTTCTCTTCTTGTTAAAAGCTTCTTTTGCCATTGCTATCCTTTGCTTTACTTCTTGACCGCAGTTCATGTTACTACTGATAATACAACCCAATTATTTGAAGCTCTCCACTAGCTCAATGGCCTCGTCTTTAATCCTCATGTTTATCTTCCTTGGTTTCCTTCCTATAATCATGACCTTCTTCTTATTTATATTTATCTTCATCCCAAAATCCATTATTGCCACTTAGCTCCATCAGCATGTTTCTCAGTGTCATTGCATATTCTGCTAGCAAGCCATATCATCAGCAAATCTTACGCAACTTAATTCTTCTTCCTCCCATGTTTACGCCTCCGTATTCCTGAAGCAGTTCTTCATTAGGTCTTCCATGTAGATGTTGAAAACAGTAGGTGATAGAGGACATATTTATATTTCACTCCAAAATGTTCCGAATAAATCAGTGCGTAACTTTTGGTTCCACCGAAATATACTCTGTAAGTCTGAAACCTGCTCTCGTTTACATATGACTGCTGTTCAGAGTGATTTCTACTGTATGGTTCAAGCTTGGTCAATCTCGAGTCTTTGGAAGAAGAGGTTTCATCTTTAATGATCAATAATAAACTAAACTCCACAGTGTAACGGCACTTCGCCCTCCAGTCGGCTGCTGGCCTCACCTCCATATGCTTCAATCACAGATGATAATTATTATGAGACCGATACATCAGCCGTTATAACTGGAGCCGCTACATATTGTAAGTAACCAAATTCCTCACGCTACTGGATGGGTACCAGTCCCATATAGATTTAGTGCCCGAAATTCTGTTGTAAATTTTTCCCCCGTGAGGATCCGAACCAGCGCGCGTCCTATTGCTCTGGGGCAAGACAGTATGCCTTAGATCCCTCGACATAGTACGACAAAATTCCATATATTGTTTATTTAATAAGCAAAGTCCACTGCTATTGTCTACTGGTATTTTTTTATCAGACGCAGTGTGCCCGGTTTCCATCGTCGCATCGCGTCGGTCAGAACAAGTATCTTCGGGTGACACTTTCTCGAGGTTTCTTATCGCCTGTAAGAATAGTGTCAGGAAACTTTAATGCCCAAGTAATCCCATCCGGCCATTATAATAATATTCACTTTGTTTAGTATCCCTGTGAATGTATGAGTGAACGGTGTTTCTTGTCTTTAATGTTCGTGCTGTCTTGGAAGTAGCCCTGGCATTGAACTAATCGCTCATGACTTTGTGTCGTCGAAAAAAGTATGTATGTGATCCAGAGTTACAATTCCTCTGCCGACAGGTCGTTTACCTGTAAGGCCCGACCGTCGTGGGGCATGTCAAATATCTACATATAAGTAAAATTAAGGAAAAGAAGAAAAAATAAAAAAAAAAATGAAAATATGACTAAGGATGAATTGAATCTTCGTAATGAAATTCAAACCCAACATTGAAGGAAGACCACGAAAAAAACCTGAGGTTGGTTTGCACCATTATTTGAACTCTGCACCTCCCAAATACGAGTCTTAAATTGAGCCAACTCGTTCGGAAAAATATTATTATTGTTATAATAATCATCAATTGCAGTCATGAATTAGGCCATTGCCATGTTCCACTTCAGGATAGAAATTGATCTTTCTATCTCTTCTTAGGTCTTCCTGGATCTCTTCGTCCTGTGGATCTGTACTTCAATTGCTGCAGAGGTAGTCTATTATTTGGCATTCTAAGAAGGTGTTCATGCCAATTATTTTGGTATATTTGAATGGTTTCAGTTATTGCTGGTGTGTTTAGAGCTTAGCGGATAAAGCGTATAACCCGCTAAACTTCATTTCTGCAGCTACTATCCTATTTAATTTATGTGTAGTAAGAGTCCAGGTTTCAGAACCATAAAGTAGAGTTGGAAGAGCCATTGTTTTATGAAATTTTAGAATTGTATCTGGGCGTACTTTTTGGACAAGAGTGTTTTTTTATTGTTCCTATAAGTTTTTTTGGAATTTGACCAATTTTATGTCTATAATAATAATAATAATAATAATAATAATAATAATAATAATAATAATAATAATAATAATAATAATAATAATAATAATAATAATAATAATAATAATAATAATAATGATAATGATAATGATAATGATAATGATGATGATGATAAATAAAAATAAATAATAATAATAATAATAATAATAATAATAATAATAATAATAATAATAATAATAACATGCAACATTCTAGGAATGCAACCAACAATTTAGTGCAAATTATAAGCGAACAAAACACAGACTTAATATTTATGCAGGAACCGTATGTTATTAATAATCAACTGGCAGGTCTCCCCAAGACGTTTGTAACATTTACAGGGGGAACCGGGAGAAAACGTACTGCAATAATAACTAATAATAACAAAATGGATACAATAGCTATTAACCAGTTAAGTAACACGGACTGTGTTGTAGTAGAAATCATTACCAGCAACAAAAAAAAAATTACGCAGCGAGCTTATACTTTGATATCGAAAGAGACATAGAAAGAGATATGCAACATATTGAAACTATAATACATCACGCAAAGGACTTTGGAGTATTAATCGCAGTTGACACAAATGCTAGGAGCATCACGTGGTTCGACAATAAAACGAACCAACGAGGTAAAAAACTTGAAGAATTTATAACTACCAGGAGCTTAATAATAATAATTAACGAAGATAATGGAATCCCAATATTTGAGACTAGTAGAGCTAGCAGTCCAGTTGACTTAACAATCTCCACTTCTAATCTCTTTCAATCCGTTATTGAGTGGACCAGCGGAGAGGAGGAAAGTTGTTCTGACCACAAACTCATCTCTTTCAAAATAGCAGATAATAATGAATACAGAACACCTGGACAGAATAATTATCCACGATACATAATAAAAGAACAAAACTTCCACAAATTTGATGAAAGCCTGATGGAAACGATCAGAGCCACGTTTAGTTGTACAACAAAATATACTATAATTGTTGAAAAAGAACTAACAGAGAAACTTAAGAAAACAAACCACGCTGATGAGGTCATAGAAGATTTCTTTTCCTGCATTCAAATAGCAAGTAGATTGACATTCCGACCAAAGAATATATGTAAAAAAGGAAAGGTAGATCTGTCCCTTGGTGGACAAATTAATTAACGATTCTACGTAAAAAGACAAACGCAATGAGGCGAAGATACCAAAGAACGCAGAACAATTCAAAACTAAGAGAAGAGAGAAAGAACCTCTACCAAGAAGGCAAACGGGCGTATCAAGCTAAGCTCCAAAAGGAAAAAAACAAAGTCATGGAGAAATGCTTGTACAGTTACACCTGGATCCAATCCATGGAACGTAGTTTACAAAAGCCTATCTGGAAAAACCAGAAATAAGACTTCCTTGACTACACTTAGGATGCCAGAAGGGCTATATACCAAGGACATGGAAAGTACAGTAAAACATATCATGGATTATTTTGTACCTGAGGACAATGAAGAAAATGATAATAAATACCATTCAGAAATTAGAAAACTTATTATAGACCCACCAGAAGAAGCAGATGACAGAGAATTCACAAAGGAGGAAATCCTAGCTGTGCTCAAGAAATTTGATCCTAAAAAACACCTGGGGAAGATGGCATATCAAGTGACATACTACTACGAGTATTCAAACTTATCCCTAACTTATTTACAGAACTGTACAATACATGCTTGCAAAAAGGTTGCTTCCCAAAAATGTGGAAAAAATCAATAATAGTTCCAATCACTAAATCAGGCAAGGAGCATACTAATGAAGTGCCTCCTCAATGTAGCGGGAAAAGTACTGGAGAAGCTACTCATCGATAGAATTCTACATCACATGTACAAGAATAAATTACTTAATAACAACCAATTTGGATTCACCCCACAAGTAGGAACAATAGAAGCAGTAATGGAGGTTACGAAAACCATTAAACAGAGCCTGAATATAAAACAAAGTGTAGTTCTGGTAAGTCTAGATGTTAAAGGTGCATTCGACGCGGCATGGTGGCCGAGCATACTATACAATCTACAACAACTTAAATGTCCAAAAAATCTATACATTTTAGCACAGAATTATTTCAGAGACAGATCAGCAATGTTCTCAGTGAATACGCTTAGAGTTACAAAGGAAGTAACCAAAGGATGCCCACAAGGATCCAGTAGCAGACCTTGCTTTTGGACTATCATGTACAACTCACTGTTGAACCTTAACTTCTCAAATCACTCTAATGTTATCGCTTTCGCTGACGACCTAATACTTCTCTCAACAGGAAGTAACGACAATGAGGCAGAAAATTACGCAAATACTGACATAAGAAAAATAGAATTATGGGCTAACAATAACAAAATCACATTCAATGAATCCAAGTCCACAGCAATGTTAATATCAAGAAAAAGGACCTCCATTAATAAAAATATCAGTGTATACGTCAACCATGAACGCATCAAGCAAGTTCAAGAAATGAAATATTTAGGAATCCACCTCAATTGCAAACTAAGCTTTGATAAACACATTGAGATAACAACGAACAAGGCTATGAGCCTAATGAACATGTTAAGAAGGACAGCTAGAATGTAGTGGGGACTGGGACATAGAGTATTAAGGACTATATACAATTGAGCAATCTTGCCTATGTTAACATATGGGGCCCCAATATGGGAGGAAGAATTAAGAAAACAAAAAAAATTTAAAAAAGCTGAAGAGGGTTCAAAGAATTATAAATGTCACCATAGCCAAAGCCTATAAAACATTACCATATGAAGTATCTTGTATCATAGCTGGAATTAAACCCATAACTATCAGTATACAAGAAACAGCCCAGTTATATAGACCATACACGATGACCACACAAACATTGACGCACACTCAAAAAGGAGTGGCCACATCCGGCAGAAAGAATTAATGTGGACGACATTGAAGAATCGAACAACTACAAAATAAAAATATACACTGATGGTAGTAAATTCCAAGGAATGGTAGGGGCTGCTGCAGTTATCTTGAAAAACGGAAAATTGGAGCATACAATAAAAGCCAAACTGTCCAATCGTTGCTCAAATAATCAAGCTGAACAGATAGGAATTCTTAAAGCTCTAGAAGCAATACCATCAATTGACCAAAACAGCTCTGAAAAAAGTCTTGTTGCAGTTTATACAGATAGTCAAGTTACTCTCGACCTAATTAAAAACAACTTCAAACAGGGATATATCATATCAAAAATAAGACAAACAATAGCAAAACGCAGGGAACAAAATTGGATAGTACATTTCGGCTGGATAAAAGCACATGTTGGAATTTATGGGAATGAAATGGCAGATCAGTTGGCAAAACAAGCTGCAACAGAAACCAGCGTATCCGTAGAATATATAAAAATACCTAAATCATCAATAGTTGCCCAAATAAAAGAAGAAGGAACCATTAAATGGCAGAACGAATGGGACAACGCAGATAAAGGAGCCACATGTAAGAAGTTCTTCCCATCAGTCAGAGACAGATTAAAACTTAAATGTGAAATAACTCCAGAATTTTCTGAAATGGTAACTGGTCATGGAAAAAATAAATCACATCTTTATCGTATTGGAATATTAAACAACGCAACCTGTCCATGTAGAAAAGCAATTCAAAATGTAGAACATCTGCTTTATAATTGTGAATTGCAGCAGCATTCTAGACATAAGTTGAAAGAAGAAATCAGCAAAGAAGGAGGAACATGGCCTGTGACGGAGAAAGACCTAATACACAAATATTTAAGACATTTCAAAAAATATATAAAAACAATAGTACGAAAATGAGTGATTAACAAGTGACGAAGATAAAAAAAAACATGTAAACAAAAACCAAATGTGTGATGTAATGTAATGTTATGTTATCTGATTTTATGTTTGTTATGTTATGCATGTAATATTACTCCGGTAATGGGGCATGCTGAAAAAAATGAAAAAAAAATAATATAAATTATTATTATTATTATTATTATTATTATTATTATTATTATTATTATTATTATTATTATTATTATTAAGAACAATTGTTCTAGTAGATGTGTGTGAATGAACAGGTCATGCGGTACGAATGGGAAATGAAAGAGGGGCATGGGAATTTCTTGTATAAAACCCAAAAGGAAAGTTATCAGGCCAAGAATGAGGTGGAAGAATAATATTAACCATGATTTGAAAGAAGTGAATTATATAGCAAATTATTGGAAAACATTAGATCAGGATAGGAATCATGGAAAGTATAGCCATGAACCTCAGGATTTAATAATGCCAGTGAGTTATTATTATTATTATTATTATTATTAGTAAGCTATATTTATTATTATTATTATTATTATTATTATTATTATTATTATTAAGCTATTTAGCAGGCACAGAAATGGAACTGGATGAAAGTGTGGGAAATAAGACATCGAGAGAAACTGCTCAATGTAGTATGTGATAGAAGCTTAAAACACTTGCTGAAGTCTTTAGACTCTTTTGAATTCCTCGCAAAGAGCAGAAACTAACGTCATCTGCATGGAATACTGAGAGAAGTTGCATAGGAAATGAGACACGTTACTTCAGTTGGAATGGAATCCAATGAACAGAATTCTCAAAGGAACTTTCAACGTGACAGAGGGGTGTTGTCTGTTCCGTAAAGGTGGTGAATGTCATTTACACTCAATATCTCTCCAAACATTGGCCCGCCTCTATTCAAAACATCCGTAACAATTGCTTTCATGCCGTTATTCAGTTCAAAAACAGCATAGGTTAATACTATCTCTATAGTCCTCATTCAATATCCTTCCAAACATTACCCAACCCCTATTCAAAATATCCGTAAAAAGTGCCTTCATGCTGCCGTCATTCAGACAAAAAGGAGAAAGCCTATATGCTATATGTATCCATCCATAGTAATTCTGCCCGAGGGCAGGTCCTTCACTTTCATGCTAAGCTTGCAGCTTTACTAGGGAATTGTAGATGTGGTAGCTTCCCGTTGTTTTCCACACCGGTGAATGATGATCTTGATAGGAATGATTATGATGATGATGGCCATATGATTTCGGGGACCGTTTGGGCCTTAAAGTTTTCCTGACATTTGTCTTACAGGTGAGGAAAAACCCCGATAAAAACCTCACCCAGAAAAACTCCCCCACCGGGGATCGAACCCGGGCCCGCTGCGTGGCAGGGCAGCACGCTACCTCGAGACCAGAGCGGTGGACGTTATATAATATATATATATATATATATATATATATATATATTATTCATTTCGACATTTCTGGTGTTTTCTCCTGGCATTGGCGTAATTGTAACCCACTTCTGAGGTTGGGGCGCTTGGAAGGCGGGGTTATGGCTGCCCCGATGATATGATGGAATAATGTTAGTGGTGCACCAGTAGAGTTCTTAATCCTGAACTTAATCTAAGGAGAATATGAATGACAATGATTGCCATATGATCTACGGGGGACCGTTTGGGCCCTAAAGTTTCCTGACATTTGTTTTACAAGTAGGAAAAACCCCGATGAAACCTCACCCAGAAAACTTGTTCCGACCGGGGATCGCACCCGGCCCCGCTGCGTGACAACTCAGCACGCTACCACGAGACCACAGCGTTATATATGTTATGTTATTACAATAATTTCAGTACATCATTAATTGAATTAATTAAAATAATTATGTGTTAAAAAATGACATTTTGTTTTTACTTTTTTTTCAGTTGAAATATGCGTTTTACATACTATAAAATATGACTAGTATTACGTTGTAATTTTACTAAAACTATTGTTTCGAAAAAAGAAGTAATAAATAGTAATTTATAGACTTTTAATACACCGTCAAAAATATGTTTGTATGCAGTACGGTATATTTTGTAAATATTGTCTTAGTTGAATTGCCTCATTTATTCTGTGTGTGTGTGTGTGTATTTAACTTAAAATGGTTTCTTCCTATAGGATATATTATTGTACAAAGGAGGCAGTCAGAACAATGAGATAGAATATATAAAGACAGAAAGTGTGAAATTTACACTACTTAGATGGTTGATAGAGATGGGAGGAGGTGAAAAAATGTCTTATGCCTTTATATATAGCCTATACTAATTTTTTTTTATTCTATAATCGTGGGACAGGAATAATGAATTCCCAAGAGGGCCGAGCTCACTGTTATCAATATAATGTATTTTTAAAAGAGATTATCAATAAATTCCACTTCTTCTATTACTGTTATTACTACTGCTAATACTATACTATCACTACCACTAATAATAATAATAATAATAATAATAATAATAATAATAATAATAATAATAATAATAATAAATCATTTCAATTGGAGGAGTTAAGGACATAAGGCCCTTCTCTACCATTCATATAGTAAAAAGATACAAAATATCATAACTATTTAACTCACTGGCACTATCGAAACCACAGGTCCATAGCCGCGCGGATGTAAGCTCTCCATACATCCCATTCTGAGCTAATGTCTTCCAATCATCCCCTATATAATTTACTTACCTCAAATGACTTAATGTTATTTTTCCATCTCTTTCTTGTCCTACATAGACTAGGTGCTTTCCCTCTGGTTTTCCTACAAGAAGTTTCCCTGCCATCTATCATTTCCTATGGTGCCACATGTTCAGCTCATCACACTCTACGATGCTTAACTGTTCTTATTACATCTGATTTCCCATAAAGATCATGTAGATCATTGTTAGGCAGTCTTCTCCATTCGTCAGTCTATTCTTAAGAACTTTATTCTCAAATACTCGTAATCTTTTCTCCTCCTTTAAAGTAAGAGTCCATGTTTTACATCCATATTTTGATATAGCCTACTTTTAGTTTAATGTTTTTATACAAATTAAAATAATATTAAATTAATATTAATAGAGAAACAAAAAATTGGGAAACCATTAAGTAATGTGCTGTGAGACAAAGTACAAAAGAAAGACACTTAAATTTCTATTAAACGAAGATAATAAACTTTACTTTGTAGACTTATTGTTGTGTGAAATCATGTTTTCCCATAGAATTTCACTGTCGTGAGTTTCACGATATTATTAAATTATTATGAAATTGGTCCTGTAATGAAATTCCAATTCAAGATTTTCCGGGTATATATTTGTTCATCTTGTCATCAATAACTCAGCGACTCTATAAGCTATGGAATCATATTTTATCTCGATTATTTCTGATATTTCATTTTTCATCCCTTCTCGCCCTCTATGCCGGACTTACCACAGCATCGGGAGTGTCACATTTCGTCTAAGAAACACTGAAAACTATAGTTGGACACTAATTAGACCTTTTTAGATTATTTTTACATATGACTCCCCTTTTCAACCCCTCCTAGGGGTGATACGGGATTCTTACTTCCCACAGTATATTTTCCAAATTGTAACTTTTATATGTATCGAGTTTGGTTGGGATTGCTCCAGGCGTTCCTGAGTTATTCTGAAACACACACACACACACACACACACACACACACACACACACACACACACACACACACACACACATACATGCATACATATATACAGGATGTATAAGACGAGCATTAACTGCGGGAGAAGTTATGCCTGACTCGTTTGAAAGCAGCTTGACCTGCAGATTTGTAATGCCGCATTGAAAAATCAGTCTCAATAAAATTATTGAAGGTCTATTTGGAGAATATTTACGGCACTGAGTTCGAAAGTTTCATCGTACTATGGTCGCAGACCGTTTTTCGTGAAACCTTAAGGTACGCAAGAGAGCGTTCCGCACCTATGAAAGTCACCATTTTGACTACAACTACTCTAGTGCTCTTGGTATCAGAATATGTTACTACTTGCACTACTAAAATCAAAACTTGACATGTTTTGCTTTAAAATTACATTTTAGAAAGTTTTATATTATATTTCTCTAAACTTGTAGAATCCGTTTTTGATGCACGGTGTATATAAGTTTTCGAATTTTTTACATTCTTTCTTAGTTTTCTTCATTTTTAATTTATATTTGTTAACCAGTTCAACTCCCAACTCCTTTCAAAAAACGTTAAACTGAAAATATATAAAACTATTATTCTACCAGTTATATTATATGGGTGCGAAACATGGACTCTTACTTTAAGGGAGGAAAGGAGATTACAAGTATTTGAGAATAAAGTACTTAGGAAAATTTTTGGACCAAAGAGAGATGAACAGACAGGTGAATGGAGAAGACTACATAACAATGAACTACATGGTCTTTATAGGAAGGCAGATATAATAAGAACAGTTAAGTCTCGTAGACTGCGATGGGCTGGACATGTCGCACGTATGGGGAATGAAAGACTTGCATGGAAGCTTCTTGTAGGAAAGCCAGAGGGGAAAATGCCCAGTTGGTAGACCAAGAATGAGGTGGGATAATAACATTAACTATGATTTGAGGGAAGTAGATTATACAGGGAATGATCGGAAAGCATTAGCTCAGGATAGGGATGTATGGAGAGCTTATGTCCGCGCGGCCATGAACCTACGGGTTCGATAGTGCCAGTGAGTAAGTAAGTAAGTAAGTAAGTAAGTAAGTAAGTAAGTAAGTAAGTAAGTAAGTAAGTAAGTAACCAGTTCAACTTTGGAATTCTCTCTTAAAACATTATAAAATGTATTGCAATGACTTTTTCTCCATTACGAAAAACTGGGACAGTATTATGAAACAAGTTCCCAATAAAAAATATAAAAAAATGTGACCTTGTTTAAATTGAATAAAAGAGTAACACATTGAATGGTTTATGTTACGAAATTAAATTACATTTTATAGTTTGAAACGTAATCAATCACAATTACCTGAGCGTAAAAAATTCCTAGGGGAAGTCTAACACTACATGTAGGGTTATAGATCTTCAAACTTGTAAATCATATTACGACAGTCTGCGTTTTATTGCCTATTACTTTCTACTTGACTTCACTTCTTTAGTTTCTACAGGGTGTAACAAATTTATATACTGAAACTTCGAGAAATAATACATGAATCCAATATATTTTTATTTACAAATGAGATGCTTGAACATCAAGACTGTATTGTGTGTAGAATATTTGGTTTTATCTAGTACGCTGTCAATTTTTCTTTCAGAATCTGAAGATAATTTAGAAAGATCTTTACAACAATTTAATATAAATGCCAGAAAATACAATGTGGAAATTAATATGAATAAGACTAAATGCTTAACAATGCCAAAAGAACCAGTAAGATGCAAATTAGAAGTGGAAAGAAATATTATAGAAAAAATATCAGAATTTAATTATTTAGGTGCATTAATAACAAACACTAAAAATCTAATAAAAGAAGTAAAGAAACAAGCTGATAAAGCAGCACAAATATCAGGATATATGAAAGATTTAATTTGGCGCAACAAACATATGTCAATAGAAAGCAAAATCCGCATAGCTAAAACGATAGTTCGGCCAGTTATCGTATATGGTACAGAAACTAGGGCTGATACAACAAAAGCTAAACAAATAATAAGCACATGTGAAATGAATATCTTAAGAAGTATTCAGTGGGAAAACATTATCTGATAAGATACACAACACAGAAATTATGGACACATGTCATATTCAAGACATAACCAAATTTATATTATTTTTGGTCTGGACATCTTACCTCAATATTAATGTTGATTTGTTCTTGGACATGTTTCAAAACAATTCAAACATAATTGTTTTGAAACATGTCCAAGAACAAATCAACATTAATATTGAGGTAAGATGTCCAGACCAAAAATAATATAATTAAAATAACCTCAAAATATAACTTCCTAAAATTAAATATTAATAACCAAATTTATTATAGATAGACGAAAATATTGGAAAGGTCATATAGAAAGAATGGAAGACAACCGACTTGAAAAGAGCTAAAGAAGATAGACCAACGGACGGGAGAAGAACAAGAGGAAGACCAGCGAAGAGATAGATAGTGGATGCACATCCAATACGTCTTCCTCCGAGGAGTGATTTGGAAATAAACAGGATGAAAATCCTACAAATTACGAATAAGAAGAAGAAGAAGCTGTCAATTTATATTATGTTTCTAATGTATTTTATATAGGAAATTAATCAGGCCTATTAATAAGTGCTCACTTCGTGTGAAAAGACGCTCCGCCCTTCCTATTCAACCCTACCTCGGATAGGCTGACAAGGTAAGACCTGCTATTTACTTGTCAATTGTGTTACTTCATTGGGAGTGCATCTGCATGCGGATAGGAGGGGGGAGCCTTTTCACACCTAATGAGCACTTATTAACATCCTGAGACAAATAAAGAGCAGTCTATTACATTCTCTATGACATACCGCTTGTTGTTCTTGGTGAACAGATTTCGCTGCAGTCGCACGCTATAGTAATTCTATATCTTTCTCTTACTGTCCCTCCCTATCTTATTCCTCTTTCTCTGCCTTCAAGGTTAGTAAACAATATGGATGCTGTAATTTTAATAGCCGATTCAAGCGGATCCAGTTCAACGGAAACGACAGGCGCTGACGAAGGGCTTGTTTGCCCCGGGTGTCGCAGAGAATACCATAGACTGTAATGTAGTTTAAATTGAATAATGTTACAAAATTGGGACTATGATGAAATGGGTCCTGATAATTCTGGAAATTAAAATTGAACACAGCACTTGTTTTGATGATAAGGAAAATCAGAAAAAGAAACTTCACATGGGTTGGATGTCACTAAAGTATGTCACGTTTATGTTAATTAATTACAGGTATGAAGATACTTATTGAATGACAAAGTTAGAAACAATATTGTAAGTGTGAACTGTATTTCTAAATGTGCTTCGTTTTTAATCTCTATCCTGTCTTTCAGTGTCTCTTTCTTCTTACCATGACGTCATTTGCTCATTTTGAATGCTTATACTTCAACATAGTGCTTATGATGACAATCACTATTTGGCGATCCAGTGTAAAGACGTCTGACTCAAGATGTCCAGTTTCTGGTTAGGTAACCAGATGGCCAGCCCTGGAAACAGGGGTTGGTAAACAGTTCATGAGAATATAATGAATTCTCTTCGTCGTCTCATGTTAAACAGCTATTGTCGATCTGGTTATTATTACTTTTTTACGCTTATGTTGTTGTTATTGTTTCGACATAAGCTCATTGAGCGTTAGAATACAATTTTCTGTCCAACCCTATTTGCGTTAAGCGGGATGTTTACAACTTTATAATGAACCAGACACTCTGTAGAATAAAAGATTAGACCAGCATTTTGGCCAACTTATGCCTCTGTTCCATGAAAGTGGACGGTCTGCAGAAGAGTTTAGATTTACTATCGACATACTGTACTACCTGGGTACTTACTGTTCACGTTAACAAAACTAAGACATGACTTTTAAAAACAGGTCGGTGTACAGCGCGCAGCGGGAAGGAGAAGTACCATTGCGAGAGTTTAGAAAATGTGAAAAGCTTTGTCTACTTGGGGGGTGACTTTGAGAATTAATAGAAAATGGACGAGACACATCGAATGTGCAAGAATCAGGACTACGAGACGGACAAGCGAAATGTTTATTAATATGGCAAAATTACGAAACATACCAGTGCGTACATTAGAAGAAGTTTATTTTTCAACTGTGAGAGAGAGACTATGTTGTATGGATCAGAGTTATGGGGTTGGGAACGAAGGGAGACACTAGATAAAATTCAAGTTACGTTTCTGAAGAGAGTGTTGAGTTTAGCAACGGGGACTTCAAATTGTGGCATACTTAACCCTTAAATTCATAATGTATCCTATAGGATACATCACTTGGTTTAATTAACTTAGTATTTTAAATAAATCAGATGGAAACGAACACAAAGAAACCACTTAAATATGTGTCTAATTATACATTATAACTCATAATAACAGTTATACAAGAATCCGTTTTCACTGCGGTGGGTCACAACTGGCACAAGAAATTTGTGTTTTGTTAATTTAAGGATTACAACATTTGGCACATTTTCGGACACAATAAGGGCCAAAATTATGGTTACCAACACCATGTATTGATTGGACTTAATAAACGGAAAACAGGACATGCTGTGGAACGCAGAGTGTTACAAGGAACAGAGAAGGCTGTTTGTTTCAGGGATTGGATAATTGGTGTAATAAAATGCCCTGTTTATGTTTTTTTTTTTTGCATTTTCCTCTTTATTCGTTATTATAGTTATGGACAAACAGGTCCGTGCGTAATGTAAATGGAAATTTATGTATTTGTGCCTTTTATTCTCCATATTTCACATTCACATAACGGGCCCACTGATTTTTCTAATACTTTTTTCTTTAAAATATCCTTAATTCAATTAAAATTTCTAGTGTACGAGAACATACTTTAGCTCACTCTTGGTCTCACTAATGTCACTAGAGCTTCAATTTAGTTCCTATGGACAGAGAGGACGATTTAAACAGTCCATCGGTAGAGTCCCTACCTTCCACTCCGGCGACCCGGGTTCGATTCGCGGCGGGGTAGGGGATTTTAAATCTCCACCTTGCATCTGAGTGTGTGTCATGTCTTTATGTCTATATGTGAGAATGAAATAAAGTTAACAATAAGGTAAAACAATGAGGAAAAACAGTGTAAAGGAAGAGGATGAAAACAAAATTATATTTACATAAGCTATGTTTTCATCATCATCATCCTTCACCGGTGTGGAAAGCAATGGGAAGCTACCACACCTAGAATTCCCTAGTAAAGCTGCAAAGCATAGCCTTCGGGCAGAATTACTATGGATGGAAGCTTTGTTTTCCAGCCATAACCCTATTATTTATTTTATTTTGATCTTGTTATTGTTATTTTAATTTACTTCGAAGTAAGTGACATTATTTTCAAAGCTATAGGTCTAGTTGGTATCTTTATATATAATCTGGACGAGTTATAACCGTTCGACATATTAAATCGTCTATACTTTGAATTCCCTTCCGCCCTGTATCAGAGGCTGTCAAACTAAAACATCGTTCAAAAACAAACAAAATAATTATTTAATAACAAACTCATTAATAGTATTACTTTAACAATTAATAAAGTAAATTATTTATGAAAATAGTATTAAGATTAACAAATATTTTCATTTGTTTAAACATTGCATAACCGTAAAATTAGTTTTCTATATCACATTATTTTCCTTTGTTTTTTATTTACACCAGACAGGAACACTCTACCAACAATTTAATTTATCTTGCTTGAATACATTTTATTATTAGTTTTAGTCTTAATCTTAACTATCATTACCTGGTTGTATTATAGATCGTAATATAATAGATATTATCTTATTGATCAAATCTTCATTTAGTATTAAAATTAGAGTTAATTGTGATTGTTATATTCTAATGTAACATATGTTTGACCTGGTGAGTGGAAGAGAAGGTCACATGGCCTTAAGTCCACCAGGCTAAATAAATAAATAAATAAAATAAATAAATCATCATCATAGTCCATTCACGAATTTAGGTCATTTGTTGACCTGTTTCGGTTTCAATAGACACACCAACCAAAAGTCTTTTGAGTGGACGACCTGGTCGTTTTCTTCCTGCAGGTTGATAGCGTAACATTCGTTTGGGTATCCTGTGATCTTCCATTCGATGAACATGTTGCATCCATCTTGACTTACAATCAGATATTTTATTTTCTAAAGGTTTCATGTGTAATTCTTTTAAGATGTCTTAATTTTTTTATGTTCTAGTAGTGTGTATCCTGCAGTCCTTCATTTGTATATTCTTCTGTTTCAATGTCCATGCTTTGCTACCATACAAAAGACTTGAAAAGCTAGTGTTTTATACACTTTTATTCTTGAATGTTTTTCGACTAACTGTGGTTTGAAGGTAGAATTTATTAATTATAGATTATTATTATTATTATTATCTTCTTCTTCTTCTTCTACTACAAGGTTTAGGCTATGCAGCCTGTTCCGGCGAAGTTAAAAGTGGAGTCCATCTTCTACGTGGTCGGCCAACATCTCTTGTTCCTCTGGGATTATACAGGAAGGTTCTTTTTGGTATTCTTTCGTTGTTCATTCTCATTAAGTGTTCTGTCCATTTCTTATTATTTTCGCTGATTTTATCTTCAATTTTATATATATTTAATTCTTCTCGTAGTTTCATTCCTTATTCTATCCGCTCTTGTGCATCCTTTCACATTACGTAAAAACAGAATTTCCGCAGTCTGTATCCTGCTTCTATCCCTTGATTTCATTATCCAATTTTCACTTCCATACAACAACAAAGGAACAGCCATTGTTTTATATAATTTAAGTTTCGTATCTTTCCTTGTTTTCCGACCTAAGGTTCTTTTTATGGTTCCACAAATAGCCTGAAATGTATTTACTTTATTTTCTATATCTTTATTTTCTCTATAAGTTATATCACATCCTAAATATTGGAAATGTGATACTTGTTCTATTATTTTGTTATCCAGTACAATTTTTGATCTAATTCCATATTTACCAATAAATGCCATTACTTTTGACTTATTTATTGATATTTTACAATTATATCTATTGGCTATTAATTTAAATTTATATGCTAACATTTGGAGCTCATTTTCAGATTCTGCTAAAAGTACAACATCGTCAGCGAATAATAAAGCATTTATTTTATCTTTATTATCAATTAATATTCCTTCATTAGTTAAAACCTTCTTCCATTCTTTTAGGATATCGTCCATATAAATATTAAATAATATAGGTGAGAGTGAACACCCTTGTCGTACTCCTTGGTTTATTTGAAAAAAATGTCTTATTTTTGTCAACTGAGGGTCAATACAAATATTTGTTCCATAGTACAAGCTCTTAACAGTTTCTATAATCTGAATAGGGAGGCCTTTTTCTTTTAGGATATTCCACAATATTTCCCTGTTTACTCAATCAAATGCTTTATCTAAGTCTATAAATAACAAATGTGTTTCCAGGTTTTTTTCTTGTCTTTTGTTTATTATCTGATTCAGGGCAAATACTCCATCGGTACAAGATCTTCCTTTTCGGAACCCGTTTTGTTCTTCTGCTAGTGTTACTTCAGTAATTCGTTGTATTCGTTTTGCTATTATTCTAGCATAGATTTTATATCCACTATTTAGGAGGGTAATGCCTCTGTAATTAGATGGTTGGTTTCTTTCTCCTTTCTTGTAAATTGGTTTTACTATACCTTGCCTCCATGTTGCTGGTATATTATGATTCTCCCAACACATATTAAGAAAATTCAAGAATCTTAATTTAAAGAATATATCTGCATATTTAATTAGTTCTGAATTGATGTCATCTGGTCCGCTAGCTTTTCTATTATTTGTTAATTTGAGCGATTCTTCCAGTTCTTCCATTTGTATTTTATCTACTTTCAAATTCTCACATTTTGGTTCTTCTTCGTTTTCATTCTCGTTGTACCACAGGTCTCTGAAATATTCTATCCAATGTTCTTCTGATATTGATGTAGGTATATATGCAGCTTCTTTTTCTGATTTATTTAAATGTTTAATTGTTCTATAAGCAGTCCATTGTCGTCCATGTAGATCATGTTCTAGATTAGATACATATCGTTCCCAACTGTCTTGGTGGGATTTCCTAACAATTTCTTTGCTTCCTTTCTTTTGTTATAATATATTTCTTTTGTTTCTTCAGTTTTCTTTTGTAAATATGCTCTCTTCTTTTCCTCTATAACTGTTTTAATTTCGTCATTCCATATTCTTAATCCTCTCTTCTTACAATTTTTCCTTCTTAATCCTAGAACTTCATATGCTGCTTTCTTTAGAGCCCAATCGATGTTGCTCCATTCTTCTTCTATATTATTATTTATTTCTCGCTGTAATATATATTGAGATAATCTATTTGCATACAACTTTCTTGTACTTTCTTCTTGTAATAAATTCACTTTATATGTTTCTTCATTGTAAATTTTTCTTGTTGTTGGTTTCCTCCATCTTTCTAATAATTTTATATTACATGTCAAGAGAAAATGATCTGTTCCTACATCGAAACCTCTATATACTCTTACATCTGTAACCCAGGGTATCAATTTTCTGTTTACCAAGAAATAATCAATAATTGATCTTAATCCTCTAGCCGACCAGGTGTACTTATGTATTTCTTTCTTTCTAAAATAGGTATTAGTAATTCTGTATCCATTAAATATTGCAAATTGTCGAAGTTCTTTTCCACTATCATTTTCTATTGTTTCTCCTTGTGTACCAATTATATCAGGTATAGGATGGCACCCTATTCTTCCATTAAAATCACCTCCAATAACTATATAATCATTTTTATTTACTTTATTCACTACTTTTTGAAGTTCTTTATAAAATTTTTAAATTTTTTCTTTTTTCCCTTGTTCTGGTGCATATATACCTATTATTGTCATATATCCTCTTTGTATTTTAAACCTGACAATAATTATTCTTTCTGATATAAAAGTATAGCTATGTATTTTCTTCTTCCAAATGGGGTCTATCATTATAGCTACTCCAGCTGTTGCACGTTGTTGTCTTTCTACACCATGATATACAAGGAGGTGATCTTCTATATCCTGTGTCCCTTTCAACTTTTTCTTTGTTTCTGTTAAGAGCATTATGTTTATAAGAATTAAATTTATCGGCATTATATTTGCCTTTTTCTTTTTCATTTCATATAAAACTTCTGTCTGTTTATTATTTAGCCCTCTTATATTCCATGTTGCCAATAGTAAATTATTCTTTATCATTGTCCTTTTCTTGCCTGGTCCATCATCAGTGTTTCCGTCCGGCTTTCTCCTTCGCTTTTTAGTAATAGAAAATTCATCTGGCCGCCTTACAAGGGCTGCGCAGACATAGTTGGGTGGTGGGATTGCCACCTTACAGCCTCCCAACTTGCTTCAGCTTTGTTTTTAGGGTGCCTTCTCTTAGGTAGATTGCCTTCTCTTCGGCTCTGAGCTCTACCTGCCCATTATAGCCGTCCAATCTGGAACAGACGCTATGCTGATTTTGGTTCACCCCGGGTATTATTATTATTATTATTCATCGGCAGCATCAAGGATTAGAACTGCTTGTCTGTTCCAATCTCATGTTAGAATTGGTCTATCCATCTTTTACTGGGTCTTCCAACATTTCTTCGTCCTAGTAGTTTGTAATGAAGAATCTGTTTCGGAATTCTATTGTTATCCATTCTATTGATGTGGTTCATCCATTCATCTCTGTATTGTGTAATTCTATTTAATAGTTCGAATATATTCAGTTCTCTTCGTATATCCTCACTTCGCCTTTGATCCATTATTCTATAGCGAGCCACACTCCTCAGAAACCTCATTTCTGACGATTATATTCTTCGTTCCTGGTTTTTGGTTAAGATCCAGTGTTCCGATCCATACAGTAGTGTTGGAACCGCCATTGTTTTATAACATTTTAAAAGTGTCTCCTTTCTACTTCCTTTGAGACTTCGTTTTATGGTGCCACACATATAATTAAATTTATTTATTTTGTTTTAAATGTCTTCACTTTTTCTATATGAAAAATTATTCATCATCATCATCATCATCATCCAGGGATTAAGCCTGTTGGCTCATTCCGGTTTCATGAAAGCTAGAATTGTTAGAATTGTTCAGACCATCTTCTGTGTGGGCGTCCAACATTTCTCCTTCCGTGCGGTTTATAATTTAGCAATAATTTTGGAAATCTTCCTTCCGGCATTCTATCAATATGTTCTTTCCAGTCGTTCCTATATTTAATTATTCGGTCTGTAAGTTTGAAAATATTTAATTTCTTTCTTATATCTTCATTTCTATTCTTATCCAGCAGAATATGTCCTGTTATATTTCTTAAAAATAGAATATCAGCTCCTTCCAATCTTTGTTCTTGTCTTTTAGTGATCGTCCAACATTCTGATCCATACGTCAATACAGGAACAGCCATTACATTATAACATTTAATTTTTGTTTCTTTTCTTGTGTTTTTAAGGGTTCTTTTAATAGTGCCACACATTAGATTAAATTTATTTATTTTGTCATTAATATCTTCAATTTTAACATATGATAAATTGAAACCTAGATATTTAAAACTGTTCACCTGCTCTAAAATTGTATTATCAATTACTATTTTTGCTCTTAAGGTATCATTATCATTATTATTATTATTATTATTATTATTATTATTATTATTATTATTATTATTATTATTATTATTAATATTATTATTAAAATCTTACATAATATCTTTAGTGATTGAGTGTTCTATGTAACCCTCTACTTTTTGGTCGTACTTTTTATAAGTAGGAACAATTGAAAAGCTAATACTTAGCGATTTGCTTGGATGAGAGAAATAATATAGTACTGCATTAGACATGGTGACCAGATAATAGTCATTAAAGGACACTGACTCCGCAAATTGTACTGTTCACAGCTCTATTGTTATGTTGGTCTGTTTCAAACCCGTGCCAGGTCATTAAAGCCTTCAATTACACGCTACGTTATACCGGGTGCCTAATTTATTCAAATGAAAAAGTTAGGTTTATTAAAAAAAATAATGTTGACTTCATATCTCGGGAACCCAGAGTCATGTGTACAATTTTTTTACGAAGTCGATAGCAACTTTCGCTAATTTGAGGACACATCTACTTTTGGAGATTATAAAGCCACCTATACTGCCGATAGTTACATTAAAGTTGCTATAATTTATTTACATATTCATAACAGTTCGATGCGATATTCCTAAATAAATATATACTAGTTATTAAAATTTTAACAAAAATATGGCTAAAATATATTATTTTTGCGCGCTTCGACCATAATTTCTCAAGAGAAAAATTTGGAGTATTTTAGCCTTGAGCAATATACAATATATAGCCTATAAAGCAAGACGGAGAATGAAGAACTATATGAATTACATAACTCATCAACATTAAGATGAACAGGACACATCCAAAGGATGAATGAGGAATTAAGCAAAGTAAGCCAGAAAGACGACGGATAGTTGGAAGATCAAACTTAAGATGAATGGATGGAATATTGCAGGATGTGAGGTCCTTGAGATTTAGGAACTGATGATGGGTTGCCAGGGATAGAGAAGTTTGGGTAAGGATTCCGATCCACCCAGGGTTGTCGAGCTGGTGATAAATATAGATGATGTTTACGTGTAATCATTAGAGTAGCATATATGCATTTCTTTAAACTAGGCAAAAATCATATGAACGATTATAATAGCTTCTTTTAACCAACCGGAATAATAGGCCTAGTATATTAGGATGCGAGGTTGGGAAGTGGTTTTTACAGAAGCGAGCAAATGTTTAAAAACCGAATGATAGCAAGGTTTTTAATTTCCGAGATTCTGTAAAACACTTCACAAATGTGCGTTGTACATTATTTTTTGCGCGATGGTGTTTTCAAAATAATAGATAATAGCAAAATAATAACATCTTTGTTGGAAATATTCGCGTTAATTATAAACAACTGACTAACATTAACAGCGTGGACAATGTTTATTAGTTGAGATTACAGCAGGCCGTGCCACCAATTAGTGATAAAACGGCGGCAAGTACGTATTTATAGTTTTATATTGTTTCAAATAAAGTTCAATTCACTTAAAAAGCAGTGATTTGTTTCGCATAAAGTATATTAACACTACCTTTTGGATATGTTTTTGTATATACATTGTACGTAGTATAAATAAAGGGCAGTGGTTATACTTCCCGCATAAGGTTTGTAATATGTAATATTGCAGTACAGTTATTTAGGTTGGCACCCCGAAATGTAGGAAGTTGAACTTTCAATCATGGTCGCCATTGCTGTAAGTACGACAAAACGCACTATCGCACAAAAAATAACTTAGTTATATTTGAATTGTTATATTGTCAGCGACAAACACAAACAACTGACTGTGATATAATATTTACTAAACTCTGACGTTGTAGCATGTGGTCAGGATAAGAAACATGGACTTCCTGATTGTTGTAGTTACAAAATGTTCACGGCGGGTTAGATGCAAACTGTCTGTCCAAACTCTTTTTGTTTTGTGAAGCAAGTCATTGTCCGTGACTAAACACGCTAGATAACAACGTCATTTGTAGTCTGGCCATTTTCCCTTCAAACGACTCTCCTTACAACGCTAGACTTTACGTTTATTTCTCACAAAACAACTTAAAACTTACTATGGTAATTTATTTCGCTTGTCTTTTTTATATCATTCTTATTTATAGACGGTTTAACTCCTATGGCCATATCGCGTCTAGGATCATTACGTTATTCATTAGACTGCTTGTTCATATTGTAGTGTTTCTGAAGAAATTAACTAATTTTAATTATGTTACGAAATAGTGATTATGATGAAATGGGTCTTGATAATGAAATTTACACTCCAGAATTTGACTTAGTAATTGAGAAAAACAAGAGACAAAACCTCAATAAGGTTGGTCGGCACCGAGGTTTGAGCCTGGGACCTCCGGAGTACGAGTTACAAACGCTACCTCGTAAGTCAACACACTCTGTTTTGCTTGTCTTCGTAGAAACTTCAAAAATATATTATACTACAGATAGGTTTACAACATATCATACAAAACTAAATAACTAACTCACTGGCTCTATCGAACCCGTAGGTTCATGTCCGCGCGGACATAAGCTCTCCATACATCCCTATTCTGAGATAATGTTTTCCAATCAGCTCCTGTATAATCAACTTCCCTAAAATCATGTAGGTATAATGTTATTCTCCCACCTCGTTCTTGGTCTACCAACTGAGCGTTTTCCCTCTGGTTTTTCTACCAGAAACTTCCATGCACCTCTCATTTCCCATATGTGCCACATGTCCTGCCCATCGCAGCCTACGAGACTTAACTATTTTTATTATATCTGGCTCCCTAAACACATCATGTAGCTCACTATTAAACAGTTTTCTCCATTCACCTGTCTATTCATCTCTTTTTGACCCAAAACATGTTCTAAGGACTTTATTCTCAAATACTCGTAATTTTCTTTCCTCCCTTAAAGTAAGATCTATGTTATTCCTTTATAAATATGTTTTACATTCTGATCGTTTATTTTTACTTGTCTTATTTATAGATTTTTAACAAAATTATTATGTCCAATAAGCTGTATGTTTCTATTATGTTTGCGGTCTATTTATTTACTTATTTTTTAAAATAACTATTAATGTGAGATGAGAAAGTCCGAGATTCCAGTTCAGGTGGGGTTTGGATTTTAAAACGCGTAAACCTTCTGGGAGCATCATACTTTTGGGTCCGACTCAGCTTCTAATAAAAACGATACAATTACGTATTTTGAGTAAAGACGGTGGTCACGCAGGGCTGGAAACATGACCGATATCTTGTACGATTGTCTAGGAAGTTGCCATAATCTCGTGTGACCCCGAGGGCCTCCTAAAGTCTGTAGTGGGATTACGTTTTAATGTGAGATGGGTCCTGTTAATAAAATTCCAATTTTCCTTGGCGACTGAAATAAAAAAATGCTACTAAAAATTCTGGGATTTGAATCCGAAGTTTCTCGAATAGAAGTCTAAAAACGCTAATAACTAAACCAACTCGCCTTTTAAAATGTCCATAGATAAAAAATTCTTGAGTTACAGTTTTGAAATAAAATACAGTTTTAATTATTTTTAAAAATAAATGCTAAAAGTTTGGATTGGAAATTTCACGCTCGATTGGTTAGTAACGCCTGAATGCAAGCGACTAGGCAACTTCCACAGTAGCAGAGTTGAAGAAGTTGCCGCCGTTTCAAGGCAAACAAATTATTATTATTATTATTATTATTATTATTATTATTATTATTATTATTATTATTATTATTATTATTATTATTAAATATTATTATAGGGTACGCCGAAGTTTGGTTGGTTACGGGAATACACTACAAATTGGAAGGACGGGGATTCGAGTGCGGTGATGTCAGGTTTTTAACTGACCTAAACCTACTGGCAGCACCATGACCGTAGGGTCGACTCACCTCTAACGGAAATGAGTACCAGTTACTTGATGTGGGGGTAAAGCGGCCGTCACGCAAGACTGACAACCCGCCTGACGTATCATGCTGATTGTCTAAAAAGGTGAGAGTTTTAACCTTCTACTATCCCAGGGACTTTCTAAGGCCTATAGTGGAGCGACTTTACCTATTATTGTCAGGAGAAGTAATAGTATAATGTGTAATAGTGAAAATGGATTGTTGTTTTATTGTCACTCATCCATGAACCTATCTCTCAATGTATTTTGTTCAATTAATCCTACCCTACAAAACAAATTTAATAAGAACACACACACACTACTTCTACAATCGTCCCTTTATGTCTATACCCGTACATTAACCAATGCTAATTTAGTTCGCTTACTTCCTTACAGATATCAGCAAGTTACAAGTGGTTAGCTCATCGCCTAGAAGGCAACTAAAGTATTACTTGGATTGGAAAGGCCGATTAATTTCACTGATAGGCTACTAACTTGAGCTTAAGGTGCTATTATGACTGTAAACATCTTCAGACCCGGGACGCATGACTTAGGCTTGAAGTCCGTCCTCGAGGGCTTGTCCCTTGTATTTTTCTATCCCTAAAAGCCGTCTATCTCGGCCGGGTTTATACCTGCGATCCTCGGGACCAGAGGAAAGGAACATAACCTCTAGACCACCGAGGCCCATACACTAGTAGTAGAATAGAGACATTTATTTCAATTTTTCCTTTTCCATAATCATATATATTTACTTATATTTACATAATTTATATTATGACATAGGTATAGCATATCCTCTCTCTCTTTATTTATTTAACCGCGAAAACGAACTCAACATCATACTCTTATATTGTAATATATCACGATGCGAGGTTGGGAAGTGGCTTTTAATTTCCGAGGTTTTCTAAAACACTTCACAAACGTGCGTTGTATATTATTTTTTGCGCGATGATGTTTTCAAAATAATAAATAATAGTAAAATAATAACATCTTTGTTGCAAATATTTGCGTTAATTATAAATAATTGACTAACGTTAACACTGTGGGCAATGTTTATTAGTTGAAACTACAGGTGGCCTTGAGACAAATTAGTGAAAAAATGGCGGTAAGTACGTATTTATTGTTTTATATTGTTTCAAATAAAGTTCAGTTCATTTAAAGTGCAGTGAGTTGTTTCGTATAATGTATATTAACACTACCTTTTGAATATATTTTTGTTTACACATTTGTATGTAGTGTACTTTCCAGACGCGTTCTGTAATATGTAATATTACAGTATATTTATTTAGGTTGGCAACCCCGAAATCTAGGAAGTTGAACTTTCAATCATGGTCGTCATTGCTGTTAGTACGATAAAACGCACAATAGCGCAAACAAGTATGTTGCTGAAGTTATTTGCTGCTCGCTCCAAAGAAACGAAGTTTGCTATACCTGCGAACGTTTACTGTGTGGATTCTACTATTGCAGTCATTAAGTTCTGAGACTTTACGCCTGGGGGGTAGACCCCCACAAGAATATGGATGTCTAACAATATGCCGATAACTCGGCGTACACTTTAACAGAACCATATCCTTCCTGAAAGTAGCCATCGTTGGTCGTTATGCACGTTTGCCAACGTTGGTATAGCTGCTCTAAGCATCGAAGGATGTTGGCAGGAAGGTCCCGTATGGCTTCTCTTGTGGCAGTCATGACCTCATCGGAAGAATGAAATCTACGCCCATAAAGGATTGCTTTCATGTGAGGGAAGAGAAAAAAATAGCATGGTGCGAAATCAGGTGAGTACGGAGGGCATGGCAAAACTGTCACCTGTTGCCTTGCAAGTTCCTCTTGGACAAGTACAGAACTATGTGCAGGGGCGTCGTCGTGTAGTAACAGCCAATTCTTTGTACGCCAAAACTCAGGTCGCTCACGGCGAATTGAATCGCACGGCCAAGGATCTCTTTGAAGCGGGTTTTGTTTACAGTTGCACCTTCTGGGATGCATTCTATGTGAAGTATTTGATTTGTATTGAATAAAAAACAGTTCAAGTATCACCTTGCCGTTTGACCTGTCTTGTCGAGATTTTTTCAGTCGTGGTGATAATGGCGTTTTGCATGTGGCAGATTGTCGTTTCAGTTGCGGATCGTAAAGTAAACACCATGTTTTGTCTCCAGTTACTATCCGGTTGAGAAACGTCGGATCATCGTCAGCACTACTGATGAGGTCACCACAAATCGTCATGCGATCATCACGTTGGACTTGCGACAGGATTCGTGGCACGATGTGTTGAGTAATACGAAACATGTTCAGGTTATCAGATAGAATTTTGTAGCAAGTGCCATGGCTGACACCTACTGCTGCTGTGAAATCGTCTACCGATTGGGAGCGGTTAGCACGCACCAACGTTACAACTTCTTCGATGTTGCGTTCAGTTCGAATTGTTTGTGGCCGACCAGTACGCACATCATCTTCCAAACTGTCTTTTTCTTGCAAAAAACGTCAGCGCCACCTAAACACAACACTGCGACTCAATGCGTCCTCATCGTAAACTTGCTGCATCATTTGAAACGTTTCGGACCGGTTTTGCTAATTTCTGACAGAACTTGATGTTTGCCCGATACTCAAACTGTGACATCCCGAGTTCCGACGTGCGCATTCAAATCACCGTCACAACGAAGACCGTAGTTCTGCTTGTTCTGCTTGCAATGCATGCACTCAAATGTCTCTTGCTGGGATGAGAGACTAACTGACGAGGTACCATATCAGGGCGCCACCTATGCGCTATAGTGCACCACAGCGCCACTATGCGCTCAGTCTCAAAACTTAATGACTGTACCATGTAGGCTATATCAAGTCCAATACAATTTTAGATTACGAGAGATGTTAAATGTCTCCATTTGCGTTACAAATACAGTCAAGGTTAGTATTGCGATATTTATATAATAAATCTGGTCCACCGCTGTGGTCTCGAGATAGCGTGCTGCCTTGTCACGCAGCGGGCCCGGGTTCGATCCCCGGTCGGGACAGTTTTTCTGGGTGAGGTTTTTATCGGGGTTTTTCCTCACCTGTAAGACAAATGTCAGGAAAAATTTAAGACTCAAACGGTCCCCGAAATCATATGGCCATCGCAATCATCATCATTCATATTCATATAGATTAAGCTTAGGATTAGGGACTCTTCTGGCGCACCACTATCATCATCATCATCCATCATATCATCGGGGCAATGTAACCCCGCCTTCCAGGCGCCCCAACCTCAGAAGTGGTTTACAAGTACGCCATGCCAAGAGAGAACACCAGGAATGTCGAAATACAACCTGGGGCATTAGCAAAAAATATAGCCTACATATATAATAAATTATAAATCACTGTTTACAAATCCTAACAATATCTAGTGAGCAGTAACGTTCAACAAAAACTTAATCGGAAATAAATGCGTCTCAAACTAAACAATTTTCGTCATACGAAGCACTGAAGTGAACTTGACCGTGATGTTGCATTTGGAAAATTACCAAACTGATACTATCTGGCAACCCTAAGTGGGACATCTTGGCAAACGTTTATCCAGTTCGAAGCTACAAATGAAAACATATAAGAATTATGAAATTATTCCAAATGTTTGTACGAGAGTGTGTATAGCATGCTACAAAGTTACAGGCATACAATATCCCGTAAATACGCAAACTTGTATTCAGGGGACATTCCGAAATAATAAATATTTATAACATTCTTATTTTAATAACTTGAAACCGCCTCTGTGCGCATCTACTAGAGATCACGGGTTCGATTCCCGTCTATACCATAGAATTTGTATACAATTTTTTTAAGCAATGTTGGCTACTCTATGCCTGTGAATATTCGATCGGAGAACAAGTGACTTTTAGCATCTTATAATAATAATAATAATAATAATAATAATAATAATAATAATAATAATAATAATAATAATAATAATAATAATAATAATAATAATAATAATAATAATAATCAATGGAGCGACAGGCCTAGAAGGCACTTTGCTTATCTTCGGGCTGCTGGCCTCGCATACACATGTGTTAATCACAAAGATGAATGATCATACAGCCTGTAGTAGGCCTATATGTGGTCACTATGTCGGATCCCTCAGCCATAATAGCTGGTTTTATCAACTTGCAGCCGCTACTTATTGTAGCTACCGAAATTCCTCGCCATGCTGGGTAGGAATCGGTCCCATATTGGCCAAAATTCCATAAAATAATTTGTTCCCTCACGGGGACACGAACCAGTGCAAGCCCGTAGCTTTGCATAAAGGCACCATGCCTTAAACCACTCGGCTACGATGCGGGACATTATCACCACGATCATGATTATCATAACTAATGTCACGAGTGATTTCTAAATCATCGGTAAATTCACGAGTAACGAAGTGACTCGTAAATTTATCTAGAGGATTTGGAAATCAAGAGTGGCATTTGTTTGGACTATTTAACGAATAAAATTAAGCTGATTATTCAAAAATCATTATTTAAATATAGTTATTTTAAAATATTTACATATTTAATGCAAACGGTGATGTTTGAAAAGAAATTAGAAATGTGAGGTTATGTTTATTCACTGCAACTTGATCGTATTAATTATTGCCAAATAGGATCGCTATATTGTTAGAATGCACCCTAGTGGAGAAATAATAGAACACATCAAACTGTATATTATAACCAACATTATAGGCTATTAATTAATTAATTTATTTAGAAAACAACTCAGTAAAATCAAGAAATCTGTTCATTATTTGCTATATTCAATGCATTTGTTGGAAAGCCAGTCACTGCAAAATAATGCTCTGACCGTTCAGAATATTAAAAAGGAAGAGCTTTCTTTATACAAAAGCAGGAGCTGATAAAGAGAAATCGATAAAGAGCGAGGTGAAACACGACTGTCATTGGTTGTAGAACAAAATTCATTGAAATGTGATTAGTCATTTGACTACCATTTGGGATATGAGTCCCCATTATCATTATTATTATTATTATTATTATTATTATTATTATTATTATTATTATTATTATTATTATTATTATTATTATAGGGTCTTAAACAGGACCCACTGAACCTCGTTACGTCAAATCAATAGCTAATTACATATGAGATTTAATAATGTTTAAGAAGAATGAAACAAACGTTGAGGGACTGTATCACGCTACAATATGAAACATAATTTCTATTATCTGATAGCTAGTGAGAGACACCACTTCAGTCGGACTACCAAGGATTCATAAGATGTATAGCTTGTATTTATATGCGATATTCGATCACAAAATGTAATATACAGCCATTTGACGAGAGTTCCAATAAAGTTTTAGAATAAAATTACCAGTAAGCCTAAATGTAGGTACATTTTTAATTAAATAAATTTTCGTTGCATGTTTCTGTCAATCATCTTTATAGAAATAGGAGACACCATTTATCGTGCTTTACTGAAAAATAACTTATCAATATATTTTTCACATCTTTTTTACGATTAAATAACAAAATTCATCAAATTTTCTTAGAAATAAAATAATATGGTGGAATGTATATTTACGTAGTTATCTTGCGATGAATAATTTCCTAAACGTGTATTGTTGAGACAGATAACACTTGAAGAACGTTGCCTCTAGCATTTTTGTTCGCATATAAAAGGCTTTTTTAGATTCCAAGACCGCTCGCTGATGAAAAACCAACTCTTTTCTTTCACTACGCAATGAACACACTCACACAAGAACAAACAAAAGACAGTAATGGAAAACAAGCTCGAAGCGGCAGAAAGAGTTTTATATCAGTAGGTAAAGCTAAAGGCACATTTCCATGAACCAGTTTTTCAATAGTAAATATGCCATATTTTCTACTCCAATTTGCAAACTTTTCTTTTATGACGCACTGAAATTACAGTACCTTACAACTTTTGTTATTTTAAGAACACTATGATGATGTTATGTGCCATTTTATCCGTTCTTTCACAAAATGTATTTATGAATGCAAACATAAAACCAAATTTTACTTCTTTATATTTCATTCTTATTCATAGACGCTTTAACAATATGAGATAATATCGCGGCGTATAGAAATTTTAGTTCTGTCCAACAAAGCTCTGTATTATTGTATGTGTCATGTGTTTTCATAAGTAATGCCACGACTGATTTCCAATTTATCTAGAGGATTTGGAAATCAAGAGTGGCATGTGTTAGGACTATTTAACGAATAAAATTAAGCTGATTACTCACAAATCATTATTTAAATATAGTTATTTTAAAATACTTATATATTTAATGTAAATGGCGATGTTTGAAAAGATTTGAGAAATATTTGGTTATTTTCATTTGTTCATACACTGCATCTAGATCATATTATTTATTGTCAAATAGGATCACAATATTGTAAGAATGTACCTTAGTGGAGAAAAAATTAAACACATCAAACTGTATATTATAACCAACTTTATAGGACATTAATTATTTTTTTAGGAAACAACTCTGTAAAATCATTATTTAAAAACACAATTATTGAACACACAATTATCACATGTGTAGTTCGAAGGAATCTATTCATTATTTGATATTTTCAACGTATTTGTTCGAGAGTCAGTCACTGCAAAATGATGCTCTGACCTGTTCAAAACATTAAAAGGAGGATCTTTCTTTAAAATGATAAACAGAAGTAGATAGATATCGAAGTGAAACACGATTGTGATTGGTTGTAAAACTAAGTTCATTGAAACACGATTGGCCATTGACTCCCATTTGGGGCATGAGTTGAATAGTCCGTAAAAATACAGTGGTTTTAATTTAACGGTACATTATGAAATGTATTCTTGAAATAAAGAACCCAACTTAACATTTGCTTTGAATACCGAGGAAAACCACAAAAAAAAAAACTCAAACGTTAATCGTCTCGGCCAATTCATTGCATTTTACTCTTTTTTTAAAACAGAACTTATGTACAAAATAAAACATAATTTTAGTACAATAACAATCTTTGTAATCGAAATATTTTTCTAGCATGAAAGCTTTAGGATTAATTTTCAGATTTATTCATCGGATTGAAATCGAGTATCGACCAATGAAACTTTTTTTTCCTGAGCCATGAGAAAAAAATGGGGTTGAATGTCATTATCCAGTGCATTTAATCATTATTTCAAAGGGACTGCATATATTGTATATGTAAATATGTATTTGTATATTTGTGCTGGATGACCTTAACTCTGCCAGAATAAATAAAACCATTATTGTTATTATTTATTATGGAAGTTGAATTAACTTACAGTAATAATAACCATATTCGTCTCTGCTTCTGATATTCGCAGGCAGGCACCAATTAATTTTCTCAGGGTCTAAAATTACTGAGTGCCTTCCTGCCAAAGTGGTTCGGTATTGTACACATGCGCTGATTACAAGAAGCTGAAGCTCTTTTCTCGTCTAGCTATGAATCGCATGTTAATGACCTGAGGTGTTAAATACTATCGTTAAATTTAACATTATTTATTAAATTACCTAACATGTATAAATTTAAAATATATATTAAGTACATTTTATAAGCATTAACATGGTCCAAGTATGAATTTTTAACTAAAACTAGTTTATTATTAGTAAAGTGATCCGACAACAGACCCGGAGGCCCTTGGGGTAGTAGGAGGTTAAGGCTCCCACTTTTTCTAGACAATCGGCACTTTATGTCAGCCGGGTTGTCAGCCCTGCGTGACGGCCGCCTTTTCCCCAGAACAAGCGTCTGGTACTCATTTCCGTTAGAGGCTGAGTCGACCCCAGGGCCATAGTGCCGCCAGAGGGTTTGGGTCAGTTCAAAAATCCTGACCCCAACGGGACTTGAACCCTCGACCAATAACATTTATTTTATATACTTGGCACGACAAATCTCATGGCCAGAGTTTGTGACCACAGTTCATGAGATCCCGGGTTTGATTATCGCTCAAACCACAGATATTTCCTTAAAGGGAATTATTCTTATAGTCGCCCAAGGTCTGTAGTTTAGATTAAGTTTAGGTTTAAGGACTCTTGTGATTCTTCGTTATCAATTATTATCTATCGTATCATCGGAGTAAAATTACTCCGACTTCCAGGCGCCCCAACCTCAGAAATGTTTTAAAATACTGATATGCCAAAACATAATACCAGAAAAGTCCAAAGACAAGGTGGTGGTATTGGACATAAAATACATAATGTGTCTTATTTTAATTATATACTGTAGCCTATGTAATCTTCATAATTTGCCTATGGTCCAAACGGTCGCAGGTTCAAACACGACCGGGGTCGCTGGATTTTTTAGGGTGGAAAAATCTAAAGTAAAAATCCTCCGGCAAGAACTTTAAGCTATGGGTCTGAAGATTTTCAGGCTCATAAAAGAATCGCACGCCTGAACACAAAAGGCGTCTGTGAAAAATTTAACCGACCTTCATCCATACAAGTAATACCGCAATTCTCTACTAGATGGCGCATTGAGATGATGTGATAACCACATGACATTTCTAGGTAAATAAGAGTAAATTAGCTTGATTTAAAAACTTCCGTGTCCCCATGTGCATACACATACATCCTCGTACAAGTAAGTCTCATTATAATAAATCATATTAGTGTCACATAGATTATATACTTTTCAGGACAGATAATGATACGGGAACATAGATTTAAGTATGGACACTTATTCGTTATCAATCTGTGAATTCTTCATTTTTCGTAAAGGGGAACATGTTTCTTAGTGTGTGTGTATATATATATATATATATATATATATATATATATATATATTATAAATATATTTTTGACATTTGGCAATGAAGGCAAATATGTTATGAAAAGAAAAATGAATGCTTGAGTCGGGATTCGAACTCGAGTCTCTAAAGTTTAGAGACTCGAGTTCGAATCCCGACTCAAGCATTCATTTTTCTTTTCATAACACATATATATATATATATATATATATATATATATATAGAGAGAGAGAGAGAGAGGGTACTAATATGAAGTGTATTTCTATCAGTACGTAGTATTAGTAGGGCTTTAATGGAGTAAACATTTAGCACAAAACATTATTATTGTTATTATTATTATTAATAATAATAATATTATTAATAATATTAGGCAAGTAATAAATTGTAAATAAAACATTTAAAAAACCTGAACAGACACAAGTTCAAAATCTTATAAGGTTATGGAAGTTCCAGCACTGTTATATGGGAGAGAAACTTGGGCACTGAGAAAGGGAGATTGGAATAAAATAGCAGATATCAAATTGTTAAGATTTATTAAAAGAAGTTCTAAATTAGATAAAATAAGAAACGACAATATCCGCAACGTCCTCAACATCTGTCCCCTCCATGAAAAAAAATTGAATTATAGAAGAAGATGGAATTTCCATGTATTGAGGAAGCCAACATTCACATTCCAAAGCAAGCCTTTTAACTACAAATTAACAGGAAGACTGAATCTGGGGCGACCTAGCAAATGTTGGAAGGAGTCCATATAACTGTAAAATAGGCTGTAACAACAGATTATCCTAATCCTTAAAGTGATGATTATGATGATAAATTTTGTTTATTAAAAATAAAATAAACACGGTAACAATACAAATATCCAGAAGGAAATTTTGAATTTTTTATAATTTGTTGATAAACTCTTTCCCTTAAAATTTAGGTAAATGTCATTTTTTACAAACTTTATTTGCGCAGAATGTTTATTTCTTATATAAGATTTGCAACGTCAATAAGTACTAGAAGTTCGGCGACCATTGTCTGCAAATTTAATTTGTACACATCTTGTAGCTTATAAAATTGTGAAACACGTCGTAGACAGAAAAAAAATACAAAGACGACAAAACGTAATTGTCGCGGAAAGGAAACATAAGTTGGTTACAGTTTACTTTACCTTCATCTCTCTGAAATTCAATTCTAAGCGTAATGCTGAGTTTAAATTCACGTAAAAATATCAAACTAGAATTCATTGCAGCACAGAAAAAAGTGACTCCACTGTTGTTACAAAAAACACTGTAATATGAAATCTACTTGTGTAGATTGTTACACAGAATCAAATGTCCATTTAAAATAAACCCTTAAATTGATTTTTGCACTTAAAACGTGTCAAATCCATAGTTATAATATATTAAACGTGTCGAATCAGTTGTTATAATCAAAATATATTATGGAATTATACAACGCAGGCTTGAACAATAACACAAGTATATTTAGTCTTATTACACCATGATCATTATCCATTAATGCAATTGCCTGCTCATAAACTGAATACAATACGCAACGATTATAATTTTAAAATTTGAATAAGTAAAACAAAAGTAATGGCATTTTCTGGAAGAAACACTCTGCGCGCAAAAATAATTAGAGACGAAATGATTGAACAAGTATCCCACTTTAAATATTTAGGATGTAATATCAGCTATGTATATTATAAAGATATTGAATATAAAACTCAACAGTTCCATGCTTTTTGTGACATAATAAATAGAACATTTCATAATAAAGCCCATAAACAAACAAAATTAAAATTTTATAAAACAATGGCAAGCTCTGTTCTTTTATATGGGAGCGAATCTTGGATTATCACTACCAAACAATAAACTAAAATCCAAGCAGCCGAAATGAAATGTTTAAGAAGAGTAAAAGGCTGCACTAGAATGGATCAGATAAGAAACGATGATATTCGTGAAGATCTGCAGATCTACTCCATAAAAGAAAATATATCTAATAACAGGAAACAGTGGAAAGAACATGTAGAAACAATGGGCGAGAGTAGATTACCAAAGAAAATCTTACATTTGTTTCGAGAGGAAGAAGAGATGGTCTTAGATCTATTAGTGAAGGCTGAAGAGGTAATCAATGACTAAACTAGAAGTGAAGAAGAAGAGAATACAGGCTTACACGGCCGGTAGTCGTACTATTAGAAGATTCCGGGCTATGAGGCCGTCGTCCGTAACTGGTGTTTCTCCCACAACTACGGAGGACTTCTTCAGTGACGAGTACTTCTAAGTGTTGTTCCCTGGTCGGAAGCTCGGCTGTGTATCAGGGAAAATGCCTAAAGAACTCACCACTCCGTAGTGGTTATAAACTACGTTCTTATCCCGGATCGTCTAATAATATGATGGAATTAATTATTTAACTCGAAATTTAGCTTTGAATTAATTTTCGCACACAAATAGTTTTGAAACTATTGCTTAACAGAAAAAAGTGATTAACTTCATTGTCATGTACGAAATAGCATCGAAATGGATTTTATAGACGTCATAAGATGTCACATCAAAGAGGACAAAAAATCAATAACAATGTATATAGTAACTAACCAAAGTCGTTTTAGCGTCTAGTAAGTTAAATTCGATTAAAATGTATTACAAAATTCAAAGTTTTTTATGGGTACAGCCTCAATTCCTTCAGAATTCGCTTAAATGTACTGGAATCCATTGATACAAAGTGTTCCTATCCATAGTGGAATGCAGGCTTTTACGGCCGGTAATCATGGTAATAAAATATTCCGGGCTATGTGGCCGTAGTGTATAACTGGCGTTTCTTCCAGACGTTTCTCCCTCAACTGCGGAGGGCATCTTCAGTGGCGAGCGCTTCCAGCTGTTGCTTCCCTGTCGTAGACTCGACTGCGCAGTCGAAGCGCTCGCCACTGAAGATGCCCTCCGCAGTTGAGGGAGAAACGTCTGGAAGAAACGCCAGTTATAGACCACGGCCACATAGCCCGGAATATTTTATTACCATGTTCCTATCCATTGTAACATAAAAATAACGCTATGGAATAATTCATTATTACACATAATATTGTGCTGGAATTCATTGTTCAAGAGAACGGAAACTTAATTTGCATTTAAAATGTTATATCTCAAATCTGTGGAAGCGGCGAAACATCACAAGAGAGAAATCGTGAGTCGCCATAGGCAATGATTGTCTTTTGCATAATCTGGTCTCCAGTCTTCAATTAATATTACACCGTAGGTCACGATCTGCCTTGATTCTAGCGAACTCACTTATTTTATCAGTGATGTAAACAAATTTACTCTATTTTATGCCTCAAAGGAAGAAAGAACATTTTGACATAACCAAGTTGAGTAGGCGCAGGCAATAGCGTTTGAAGCTCATATTCGGGAGATCCCGGGTTCAAAACATGGAACCGACCATCCTGACCAAATTTCTTTCCTGGTTTTTTTTCATTACTTTTACTGAGTTGGAATTTCATTACCAGGGTTCGTTTCATATAATTAAAATTTACTCAGAGAAAACGTATGACAAACACAAGATACACATATACCCTGCTGCTACATTCAAAATTACTTGCGATATGATGTTACAGGGTAACTGTCAACCTTTGCAAGCCGAAACCTACCTTGAAATTTCTCCCAGAGAAGTGTTGTGATGTACCAACGCCGTGTCCAAAAAAATATCTGCCTTTTTAACTGCAAGGCACAGAAATCGAAGCCAGAATCCAGCAATGTCAACCTACTGCTACTGTACGGAGGAGATGGTCTCCCTGCATGAGTAAGAGCGGAGTGAAGCGAGGCTGAACGCGGCAGGTATTGAGGGTTATCCAATCTATCGATTCAGGTGTTGTATTACTTCCCTATAGTTTAAGTGAGAGGTTTGGCGCTGTATTTTAGTGCCTTGTAGTTAAAAAGACAGATTTTTTTTTTGCTCACGGCCTTTGTACATCTTCTCTGGAAGAGAATTCAAGGTAGGTTTCAGCATGCATTTGTTGACAGTTCCCTTATTAAATTTTGAAGCATCTATAAACTAAAATTAAATAAAAAATATTACACTACAATTCAAATTGTGTGTTACCTTCTTCCCTTATTTTAATTTTTTCTCTTCTGGATATTTTATTTAACCACTGTCGATGCTGCATTTCATCACCTTAGACGAATGAGAAGGTTTGGGATGACCATATTTAACAAATTATATTTGGGGATAAATGTGCATTAAATGCGTTCGTTGACTTTCAGACTGAGTGAAAACAACATGTAGGAAATATGGCTCCGAGTATGGAGATCTAGTTATCTGAACAGAATATTCACAACTTACATAAAAGTAGTCCACCGCTGTGGTCTCGAGGTAGCGTGCCGCCTTGTCACGCAGCGGGCCCGGGTTCGATCCCCGGTCGGGGCAGTTTTTCTGGGTGAGGTTTTTATCGAGGTTTTCCTCACCTGTAAGACAAATATCAGAAAACTTTAAGGCCCAAACGGTCCCCGAAATCATATGACCATTATTATTATTATTATTATTATTATTATTATTATTATTATTATTATTATTATTATTATCATCATCATCATCATCATCATCCTTCACCGGTGTGGAAAGCAACGGGAAGCTACCACACATACAATTCTCTGGTAAAGCTGCAAGCATAACATGGAAATGCTATGATTTCAGTGAAGGACCTGCCTTCGGGCAGAATTACTATGGATGGATATAAAAGTAGAGATAACTGTAATTAAAGTGATTATAAGTCATCATCATCCGGTATCATGGCAGCTGCCGCCATCTTCCGGAAACCAAACGCCATTCCTCTCTGACCATCCATTGATCTTCCTCCAATCCTCTGATATTCATAGCCGCTTATAGCCCTTCTATCCCAGCTTTCTTCGGTTTTCCTCTCTTCCTCCTTTCCATTGGGATCCATTCCACAACAATTTTAGACAGTCTTTGCTCTGGCATTCTTTTGACATGGCCATACCACTGTAATATTTTGTTTATATACAAATTAAAAAATGGTTAAGAACTTTTCTTCGGCAGGAATTCATCAATAAAATTAAATTGAGAAAACTCTCTCTCTCTCTCTCCCTCTCTCTCTCTCTCTCTCTCTCTCTCCTCTCTCTCTCTCTCTCTCTCTCTCTCTCTCTCTCTTTCTCTCTAGGTGACTACAACAAAGCGGGTGCGTAAGGACTCGGCGAGAAAAAAGTAACATTTTACCAATTTCACCCTACGTCGGATAGGCTGACAAGGTAAGACACTGGTATTCATTGGGAGTTCATCTACATGCGGGTAGGAGCGAGGAACCGCCTTTTAACACCTAGTGAGCACTTATTAACAGTCCTGGTCTTAAGTATAATTGGTGGTGTAGCGTAATATTCCCATAATGTAGATTGAGGAAAGTATTGTAAGTACATTAAGAATAGTTATTAATAAAATATAGACATGGAAATATTACAAACTTCAACGTCCTAAAATTTATTTATATACAGATTTTTAATGTTTACACATCTTTGTGTCCCTAATGTTTTATTTTTCTTCTCCACTCGTCTCTATCCATCCACTCCATGTCCTCCAGTCCTCTTCTTCTCATTCCAGTTCTTATATCTTGCTTCCACGAGTTTCGAGGTCTTCCTTTCCTTCTTCTTACAGGTGTACGCCATTCCAATTTTTTGTGGGTAACCTTTCTTCTTGCATTCGTCGTACATGCCCATACCAATTTAATTGCTTGTATCTTAGGCCTATATAATCTTCTTCTTCCTTCCAAGTATTAGGCCTAGGCCTGTTACGATCCTATAGAAAATTTTCCCTCCAGCGTTTCATAGGACGGCCCAGTGATCTTCGTCCTCTTGGTATATAATTATAAACAGCTTTGGGGATCCGATTTGAACTCATTCTTTCAAGATGGTGTTTCCAATTTAGTTGGTACTGTTTAATATATTCCAAAATTGGCATAGTCTTCAATTCTTTTAAGATATCGGTGTTCCTTTTCCGATCCCATCTGGTGTAACCCGCTGTTCTGCGCATGAATCTCATTTCACAAGCCGTTATTCTGCTTTCATGTTGTTTTCTTAGTGTCCATGCTTCACTACCATAGGTCAACACTGGTCTAGCCAAAGTGTTATATAAACGTAATCTGGTGTTTTTTGTACAAGGGATGGTTATATAATCTACCATTGAATATATAATATTCATTTTTTTTCTCGTGACATTATTTCTTATTTTTTCTAATTTTGAACATCTAGCTGCTCTCCTCATGAAATTCATTTCCATCGATACAAGTTTTGTTCTAAGTTCCTAAAATATGTATCATAATATTATAATAAATAAAAACAGACAAAGGAGTCCACCGCTGTTGTCTCGCAGCGGGCCCAGGTTCGATTCCCGGTAGGGACAGGCTCTTGGGTGAGGTTTATTTCGGGGCTTTTCCTCACTGCAAGACAAATGTCAGGAAGCTTAGGTCCCAACGGTCCCCGAAAATCATCCGGCCATCATCATCATTATCATCATCCTTCACCGGTGTGGAAATCAACGGGAAGCTACCACACCTATAATTCCCTAGTAAAGCTGCAAAGCATAGTACGAAAATTCTACGATTGCAGTGAAAGACCTGCTTTCGGGCAGAATTACTATGGATGGATGGATCATCATCATCATCACCCATCATATAATCAGGGAATGTAACCCCGCCTTCCAGGCGCCCCAACCTCAGAAGTGGGTTACAATTACGCCAATGCCAGGAAAGAACACCAGAAATGTCCGAACCTGGGACATTAAAAAATAATAACAGACAACGGCTGCATTTTATTATTTTGAAAAAAGCCACTTCCGGTAATTTTATTTTATTTGTTTGACAAATACCAACGGGATAAGTGATTACTAAACCATATTTTTAACCATAGTTATGATCCCATACGGGATGATCATAAAGAGTTCTAAGTCTCTGAAAAATGGAAGAAAAATGTATGCTCCTTGCGCACAGTTGTTCTGAACCCAATACTGACCGCCCGAGTAGTTGGACACTTTACAGCAGGTGGTAGTTTTCTGCTTGCGGGCAGTCGGCATTTTCCCAAAAATGCGCCGTCTAATACATCGATTCTGGGGCACCTGTGCCCTTTGACGTCTAATACCTTAGTGTATGTATTTCAATCTCTAATAGGTGCTATTATCGCGGGGATGTGTGGGAAGGTAAAATGCGATGACGCACATCATTTCACATCCCAGTTTGTGTAAACATGTCGTCCAAAGTGAAATGGGTAGAACCGCGAGGCGCATTTGTTAATCGTCATCATCATCAACAATCACGGATTAAGCCCATGTGGCTTGTTCCGGTCTCATAGATTCTCAGTCAAAAAGTTCGATCCATCTCTTTTTTGGTTTACCAACATTCCTGTCTCCTTTTGCTTTGTAAATAAATATAATTTTTGGTATGCGTTCATCTTACATTCTTTGAATACGTTCTTTCCAGTTTTTTCTAGATTCTTTTATTTTATCAAAAGTGTAAAAATATTTAGCTCATTTGCGCAATTGTTTATTACCTGAATTATGGAAATTGGTAGCGCCCCATTTGGCAAAGGAACGGAAACGTTTAAGGGTATAAACATAAAGTACGCTTTCGAGGAGGAGGAGGAGGAGGAGGAGGAGGAGGAGGAGGAGAAAGAATTCATCCTAACTTAATTTAACCTAGCGCCGGTGCGCTCACACACTCACTACTGATAGGAGAAAGTCCAAATCAGTTTAGTGCTATACCTTCCAAAATGCGTAACCTGTAGTAAGAATGTAATGGTGACGTCAAATGCATTGTATCCCACTGATCAGACTTCATGGCGTTTTTGTATACAACTAAGGAATCTAAAACTAGAAGAAATAGAGGCGCGCTCACACTGTTGGCTCTAGACGTCCGGGCCTGACCTAACACAAGGCTTAAGATGTAGACATTCTCCGTTCACATTGTGAATAGTACAAGTTACGAAATATAATTTGAGTGTTTCATATGTTAAACTGGAAACTTCATAGTGGTAACACTTATACAGGATTAATGTTGTTTATGTTTATGCCTTTAACATAAATTGGAGTTAAATATATCTGCGGTTCAGGGTTTCACATGCCGAATATGTTTGTGAGTTTCAGATTATACCTTGTTACACATAAAAGAGTTTAATATTAATAATTGAAAGTTCGCTTCAAGGATTTTCCCCAGTAAATGGATGCTAATGCACACTGTTATGGGTTGTTCTGTAATTTGGCATAAATTTGTCATATATGCTAGTGAATTTAGCGAATTCCAAATGAATGCAACTATTGAGATTGTTCTCATGAAATGATCTTCACCGTTCCTATCTAATAAGAGCGAGAATGTCCATCACCAAAATATATACGTACAGATATGTATATTCATTACGCTCTAGCCGCAATTTTTGTTTCATCGAAATCATACTTAGCTAAAGCAATTAATTAAAAAGTCAGGTCAAATTGGTTAACCAGTAAAATCGGACCGTTAAGTGCAGGAATTTACCTGAACCTAAAATTTAAAAATTACTCTAACGGTAGGAATTTTCGAATATTTCAGACGAAACTTTGTATATGCTATTAAAATGAACCGAGGAATGTATTCTACAAAAATCAGCAAAATCCGAACAATCGAAGTAAGGGAACTTGGCAACCGCCTAGTTTGGTTCGTCACACTGTACCGTATACCATAGAATTTAATTAACTCATAAATTGGCAATGTTTCCTATAAGATATATTGGTTTAATTTATTTAATATTTTAAATAAAGTAGAATAAAGGAAAAAATGAATCGGTAGCTATTTCAATTGGTGTCAAATCATAGGATACAACAATATGGAAAGAGGTTATAACTTATGCTATGCATGATTCGTTTTCACTGCATTCCGACACTTGCATCAGAAATTGAGTTTCTGCAATTTAACAAAATAAATATACATTCCTCCAAAAACCAGCATATATAAATTCCATTTGCTGAGGAATTAGCTTAATCAAATTAATAATCTATATAATATTACTATTAAATCCACCTTTATATAAACATTTAATTTTATATTCCGTTTAACTAATACATTTCTTATTATTTTGCCCCTATTTTTAGTCTATTTTTGTCTTTATTATTATGAATAATCTTTCCTTATTTAAGAGGTCTTTATTCATTTGAGTGCTTAATTTATGCACTGCCTGCGTGACGGACATTTTTATTGCTTCATTGAAATCTAATATACAAAATGTATGTTTGTTTGTTTGTTCGTACTTTATGCGCTGCCACACCGTTCATCCGATTGTGATGTTTTTTTTTTGCAAAATGTTCAGCAAATTCCCGAAATGAACATAGGCTATAAGAGAGTTGTAATAATCAACTCCTACACCCTTAAAAACGTGAAAAGTCCCTTTTCTGACGCTTAAATGGCTTACGCTGTCTAAACCATAACAAATACACAAAATTAATGTACACAAAATTGAATATCTCAAAAAATTCTACAAAAAAAAAAAAGTCCGCGACAGCATATGTTTATCTTTTACAGATAACTCACAATAGTAATTTTTGTCTTTCATTGATGCCAAGAAGATCGGGATAAGTAGATTCCCGGGCAAACGTGCGCTACCATACAGTTTGTCCGATTGTGACGGGGATTTTGGCAAAATGTTCAGGATTTTTCCGGGAACGTTATAGGCTATAAGAGAGTTTTAATGCCAAAGCCTTTCACCCTTAAAAATCACCCTTTGTAGTGAAAAATGTAACAAAACATATTTTGTACGCTTAAATGACTTACGCTGCCTAAACCATAATAAGTAAACCAAATCAATGTACACAGAATTGAATATCTCAAAAATCTCTACAAAAAAGTCCGCGACAGCATATGCTTATCTTTTACGGATAACTCACAATAACCACTTTTGTCTTTCATTGATGCCAAGAAGATCGGAATAAGTAGATTCCCGGGAAAGCATGGCAGCGCACAGCGAGTATTCTTTCACGGATAATTCAAAATAACGAATTTAGTCTTTCAACTCATTTATACCAAGTATATCGGACAACATAGATTTCCGGCCAACGCCGGGTAAACAGCACGAGGTATCTAAAATTATTTATGATATACATTTATATATTTTTTTCTTTTACTTATTCAACTAAAGGTAAAAACACATTATGATTTATTTTGGTGTATCAGCGGGTATTAGCTAGTTTTAAATAAATCGATATCAATGCATCTTACAGGATACGTTACCAAATCAAGTGTTAATAAAACGTAATGATATAATAAACATTTCATCATGCGGAGATAGATATGTAAAACATTTAACGACAACAATATGACAGGCGGAAATGAGAACTACATTTGTGGACAGAAGAGTACGAAAAAGTTGGCAGATTACCATGGCGCAGAATCGATGACAACTGACAATCAGACACAGGTGCTGGGCAAGGGGAGATGAATTGGTTAGGCCACGGTTTGCTAATTGCAAATAATTGTATTTAACTCTGGGCTGAAAACCCCACGGCATACCTATTAATTTTAAACAACAAATGACCTATTTCATTTTATACTGTTTGAACAATTAGTTTTCCTCATTTGTCAACTGTTAGTTAAACATTTTAACTTTTTTGCTATGATTGTTAAAAACAATACGTAGTATTTAGTTTTGTGTTAACAACGGTATAATTTATATTTATTGTACTGTGGAAACATATGATTCAGAAAATCTTTTCTTTTAGCTGTACGATATGGGTTCGTGGGACTATTTGCTGCTATTCAAGCTTATGTTACCAAATAAACATATTAATACTAGTCAACATTCATGATAACATTCTGTTGAGGTAGTATTAACAAAATTAAAACGTACACTTTCAATATACATTTTTGAATGCTCACACCGTTGAGATTACAATTATTTTAATTATAAAACTTTTTTATACCTTTTTTTTTACACCGTCGTCCTCAACTACAATAATGCATGTCACAATCTTCGTTATATCATTAAATTCTAAGCTTTTCGAGGTCTTGGCTTCATCTTCTGGACTCTTCTTCATATTGAATTTATTTATAAATTTTATACAGGGGGCTTTGGTTGCTAGGCATATTTTCATTCAACAAATTTGTATTCTCTGCCTCCTTGACGAATTCTATTTATTCCAAAATATTAATCTTTAGTTCGCTGTATTATTGTTAATGTATGTAATATGAAAGTTTAGCTTTAAGTCAGTATTCAATTTATTTACGTGTATTATTTTTATCAATTAATGACCTTTGAACATTTTCACTTTTTAATAAGAATTTTTCTGTGTCTTAAATTTTAGACAAGTTTAATTTAAAATAGTTCAACAAATTACCATAATAATCAATGACAATATTTTTTAATAAGAAGATAGTTGCTTAGCTATGAAAATTTGGAATCAGTATACTTGGGGCATGAAGTTAGTGTGTTGATAAACACGGAGGTGCCATAATCTTATCACGCGCCACGCTGGTTCCACAGAAGTTGCCTCCATGGCGCGGCACGCGGTGAATCATCGCGAATTAAAGTTGGGGGAGAACAATCGATAATTTCCCTCGTCCCCATGCCATTACCGCTACCCTTTACTCCACTTCTCAGCTAAAGAAATTAACTAAATATATGGACTTTTAAAAATGACATTTGAAATATTGTATAGGCTATAGCATCCCAAAAGTATCTTTATTTGCTTCGTATTATATGAAAGGTCCCAATATTTTATACAGGCTTTCTCAAGCCACTAGGGTGAAATAAACGTAAATAGTAGAGGAATTCAAAATTAGTATTTTAGATGAGGAATCATTAGGCGTGACTCTTAATTCAAGTGCTAAACTATGTAATCCTTACATTGAGAATGTACGTTTCCTGTAAGACACACCTGTTTCCTATAAGATACACCTGTTCCATTTATTTGATATTTTTTATAAAATGATAGAAAAGCGAATGAGAAAAAATTACATAAATTTATATTCAATTACACAATAATACAGTAATAACTTATAGTTATCAAGATTTTGTTTTCACTGCGTTCCGACACATTTAAATAACTGATATGAGGAATGAGAGATTCGCCTATTTTGGGATTAATAAGTCTGATGACATCATTATTATTTGGCAATGTTACTACTTTTTAAATTTATTTGTAAGAAAAACTTCTTTAAAGGTGATTGGGTAAACATTTCTCAATCTAAGTTAAACTATTATTATAATAATAATAATAATTATTATTATTATTATTATTATTATTATTATTATTATTATTATTTAATACTTTTACAAGCCATTTTGAACCACTGTTCAGGTTACTTTGTAAAATGTTAAAATAGTAAAATATGTACCAGAGATGTCAGTTGTCCTCAAATAAGTTAAAATTTCATTTAAAAGTTACTGTTATTATCATTATTATTATTGCTATTGTAATATTATATTATAAATGAGGTATGAAAATATATGATGGAAAGAAACACGAAAGGAAGAAATTGTATTTTATAATAATTTATGGTTAATATAACTAACTACCGGTAACTAACTGGCTCTATCGAAGCCGTAGGTTCATGGCCGCGCGGACATAAGCTCTCCATACATCCCTATTCAGAGTTTTTCCCCATCCTCCCTTGTATAATATAATTCCTCAAATTATGGTTAATATTATTTTCCCACCCCATTCTTGGTCTACCAGCTTGGCGTTTTCCCTTTGGTTTTAAATTAGCATATTTTATTATTTTATTTTTATTATTATTATTATTATTATTATTATTAATTGTTCAAGAATTCGTGGTTCCTTATTACAGAATACCCAAATTGGTCTCCTCCAATACCGTGTAAATTACGTAACGGACCCAAGATTGATTCCCTGGCTGAGATATTCAAAGTTTTCCTCAACATTTGCTTTAGCTAATGCCAGACACAAGATACCTGAAAATATCAACGGAGATGCTAGTGAAGAAATAAATGCATTGTATCTAGGCCGCTGTGGACAGTGGTTATGCTCCTTGCCTCTGGTGTCGAGGATCGGCGGGTACAAACCCGGCTGGGTCGATGTTTTTTTAGAATGGAAAATACAAGGAGCAAGTCCTTCGGGAGGGACTTCAAGCCGTGAATCTGAAGATTTTCAGGCTCGTAAAATATTCTTAAGCCAGAATAAAGAGGCCTCTAAGCAAAATTTACGACCTCATCATCCTTAGTTGCTGCTAGATCTCTCACTGGGTCGGTATGTTGACTGCATATCATTGATGACATCTGTGGGCTAATAAGAGTAACTGAATTAACTGGTCTAGTAACTTAAGAAACTAGGTGCTAAGGCTCAAGATTTGGGCTACGCCATTGTAGATCTAATAACATTTAAATCTTGTAACCTATGATGGACAGGACATGTGGGAATGAAAGAAGGGAATGGGAATTCTTATAAGAAAACCTGAGGAAAAACCCCCAGTAGGTAGGCAAAGAACGAGATGGGGGAATAACACTAAATAACAATATACTTAATTTCAATTTTATGGTGCGACATCAACCTGAAAGTTTACAACTTGTAATTTATTTATTATTTTATATTTTTGAGAGAGGCGAATTATACAGCGAATGATTGAAATACATTAGATAATGAAAATGATTATGGAAAGCTTATTTCCGCGTAGCCATGAACCTCCGGGTTCGATAGTGTCAATGAATTAGTCTTATTTGCTAAAGGTGATAGTAATTAACGCCACTGATAACTACAAGATGATCAAGAAAGACACAAACAAGGAGGCCGTGGTTACCATGGAAACAGGGACGTAATCATTGGGCTGGACGCGATGGGGTGATAATCAACTTGAACGTGATGTAATTACTCGGCTAGGGTTAGAAAGTGTAAATTAACCATTTCACCCCGGCATGCCTTTTTTTTGTTCTTTTTTATTTAAATCTTGATGAAGTTGCCTGCGGCTGATTGAAAATTAAAATCTCAGAAATATGCTGGAGCATATTGCTTTGCGTGAGTAGGACAAATCTCCGTTATATTCCATGGAAATTACCTTCGCTGCAGCAAATATCTGGCTATATCTTTCTCTACTAACTGTAGTTATCTTAGCTAATAAGAATATTGTCTTGTTAACTAATGAAAATCTGTAATAAATTCTATATTACTTTAGTGGATATTGCTTCCAGTAATTATCTGGGTAAATATCAGGCTATACAGGAATTTCTATAAGAAAGTTTCGCTTCCATATTGGATATGACATTTTGGCCAATTACGTTCTGGCTTAGGATCTTAGTTATTGTTGATTTATACTTTGTGATCTCTAAGAAAATGTGGATAGAGATCACGCTCTACGCTCAATGTTGCCATTCAGACCCCAGCTAAAATTTTGATGGAACATCAAGGTCAATGATTATCTTCAATTTAGACTTTACCTTTAGAAATATACAAAACATAATTAGGAAATGAGAAGTTAAGAATTTATTAGCTAATAAAACGCACAATTTCTCGTAAAATTATTAATGTAAATTCCGCTTATATTTGACTGGATATGCGACTATAGACCAAACGTGTTCTTGAAAATGTTCTACCACTTAAAGAGAAAATATTTAAAACATGTAAGTCCTATAATCATATATATAATGCCAGGCAGAGGGATTGATGAGATGAAGTCTCTATTATTGAAGCTCTATGATTTACAAGGATGATGACTAATCTGTTGCACCATTAAAGGGCAGATAAAATGAACTGGAACGAAATATATATGAGTACAGATAAATTGTGAAGTGATGTTTTTGACAGGAGCTAATTCCTGTCCCAAAGGCAGAGCGAGAGTGTTTAACATCTTGTGCTTACGGAGCTACCAGAGGATCGTAATCATGGACCCTATATAAGAATGAATACAGTATATAACTCTGTACTCGAATTATGTCACACAGTATGTTGTGAGCAATTCTACACTCTGCTGAAACGGCATATATATTTTGGCCACAATTAGAATATACGAACCTTAAAGAAATGAAGTCCCGTAGCCGAGTGGTTCAAGGCATCTTACTTTGGTGAAGAGCTATGGGACTTGCGTTGGTTCGGGTCCCATGGGGAAGACATTTTCTTACGGAGTTTCGACCAATATGGGACAAATGACCTAACATATGGTGTGAAATTTGCGTAGCTATATTAATTAGCAGCTCCAAATGAGAAAATCAACTATACTAGTTGAGGAACTCGACATGCCACCTCTTTACTGGCTAAATCATCATTCATATGTGGATTTGAGACCAGCACCCAGATCCTGTCACGCCATGGAGTTTTAAACAAATCATATTCTTATAAAACAATAACCTAATATTTTGTTTAAATAATGAAGAGTCTTTCATATAATACGCAATTTTTAAAAATGCAATAATTAAGTAAAAAATGCATCGACATATTTATTTTTTATTTCCATCTACATACTCCCATTTAAATGCGGAACATTATATCACGCATATGTCTACGTCCACTGTCTCGGTAGGCAGTTACTCGGTCTAAGAAGTCTGTGATTTTAATTCGTGGCGACTTGGAACGGCCTCCCAGATCTTGTGACCTTACTCCATGTGACTTCTTTTTTATGGGGTTTTGTGAAGTCCAAAGTCTACGTGAACAAACCACAAACACGTCTCCAACTTAAGGAAGGAATTTAACGTGTCATCAACAAAATCAACAGAGATGTCTGTGAAAAGGTCATCACCTCATGACATATTTCATAGACCGAGTAACTGCTTGCCGAGACAGTGAAGGTGGACATATGCCCGATATAATTTTCCGCACTTAAATGGGAGTGCATGTACATAAAAATGAAAGAAACAGATTTTTTTTATTTCGATACATTTTGACTAAATTATTGCATTTTTTAAAAATGTTGCATACTATATGAAATACCCTAATAATTAAAATAGAACTGCATCTTCTTATCACTTATTTCATCTGGCATAAAGCGGAGGAGACTGAATTAATAATAATGTTTCCTTAAAAATTATACTTACTACAGAAACGTCTGTGCGCAGCCGCAGAATATTTTCCATCACTCTATGTCCGACAATAACGAACTACGAATGCAAAGTTGTTCTGCGTTACCTGTAATAATATTAATATTCCTCGTATTTCAGAAGAGAAATATACCAGATTCCATAGAAAGTGTTCGTTTTGATGCAAGTATTTGTTGTCTAACAATTCGACTTTCGAGCTTTTCGAATTAAAATCCGAACTGGAAGTTCTTTTATATCCATCCATAGTAATTCTGCCCGAAGGCAGGTCCTTCACTGCAATCATAGCATTTTAATGCTATGCTTGCAGCTTTACTAGCGAATTGTAGGTGTGGTAGCTTCCCGTTGCATTCCACACCGGTGAAGGGTGATGATAATGATAAGGATGATGATGATGGCCGTATGATTTCGGGGACCGTTTGGGCCTTAAAGTTTTCCTGACATTTGTCTTACAGGTGAGGAAAAACCCCGATAAAAACCTCACCCAGAAAAACTGCCCCGACCGGGGATCGAACCCGGGCCCGCTGCGTGACAAGGCAGCCCGCTACCTCGAGACCACAGCGGTGGACGTTCTTTTATATAGGTACTGTTAATTTACGACACGAGGATCAAAAATTACTTTCTTCCAAAGGAAGTCATACTCAAAATTTGTATGCTCTAAAAATATTCATAAACTTCAATAGATGCCTCTGACCAAAATTTATTGGTCTTTGAATCTGAACGCTAATGTCCTGAGATTAAAAATCATCTTTGAAATGAAATACGACCTACCCAGATAGAATTTCAGTTGCAAATTTACTTTTTTTTACTTACAAAGTAGGGAAACATATTGTAAGCTTTACCTTCGAGGAAGAGGAGACTACCAAGTTAAATAAAAACTCATCTATATTTCCTTCTTCTCTGAATGCGAGGATTTATCTTCCAGTTCATTTTAACCACACACCCTTCTACTGTCGCAACCACCCCGAAAGCTTGTAAAAGAATTCCAATTACAGTATATTGAGTCTAGTTCACACTGAAAAACTTCTAAATCTGTTTTCACTTGCAATAAATTACTCCTTTATTCACGTTCGACATTTCGAACCGCCGTCATTTGTCGAAGTCTAATGCAAATAACAATTGTCTTGCAACAATTAAATTAGAAACATACATGTAATTCGAATATTTCTAACTCCCAATAAATTATACTTTTTTTGCGCGATAGTGCGTTCTGTCGTACTTACAGCAAAGGCGACCATGATTAAAAGTTCAATTTACTAAATTTCGGGGTTGCCAAGCTAAATAACTATACTGTATCATATCATCCTTATCATTATCATCATCCTTCACCGGTGTGGAATGCAACGGGAAGCTACCACACCTATAATTCCCTAGTAAAGCTGCAAGCATAGCCTTTGGGCAGAATTACTATGGATGGATTAGTAGCATATATCATTTTTCTATGGTTAGATCTATGGCTTGTTTCTTATGTTAATGCCACGAGTTATTTCCAAATTATCGATAAATTCACGACGCACGAAGTGAATTTATCTAGAGAATTTGAAAATCAAGAGTGGCATTTGTTAGGACTATTTAACGAAAAAATCATTATTTAAATATCCATCCATCCATAGTAATTCTGCTCGAGGGCAGGTCTTTCACTGCATTTTTTATGCTATGCTTGCAGCTCTACTAGGGAATTGTATTTGTGGTAGCTTCCCGTTGCTTTCCACACCGGTGAAGGATGATGATAATGATAAGGATAATGATGGTGATGATGGCCATATGATTTCAGGGATGGTTTGGGTCTTAAAGTTTTCCTGACATTTGTCTTACAGGTGAGGAAAAATTCCGATAAAAACCTCACCCAGAAAAACTGCCCTGACCGGGGATCGAACCCGGGCCCGCTGCGTGACAAGGCAGCACGCTACCTCGAGACAACAGCGGTGGACTTATTTAAAATGTAGTTATTTTAAAATATTTATACAGTTAATGTAAACGGCGATGTTTGAAAACAAATGAGTAACGTTTGTTATGCTTCATTTGTTTATCACTGCAACCAGATCATATTATTTATTGCCAAAGGATAGCAATATTGTAAGAATGCACCCTAATGAGAGAAAAAAAAAAGAGAGAGAGAAACACATCAAACTGTTTATAACCAACATTGTAGGTTATTAATTAATTTCTGATATCCTATGATGTAAATTATATTTTTCTGGAATGTAAATTCCTGGGAAATAACACGTTTAAGAAAGTGCAAACAGTGGTTTCTTTTTATTGTGGTATAATCAATTACTACGAATGTTTTTCTATTATATCCCGCAGGAGGATCTGTTTACATTCGTGCAATATATATATATATAATCTGATAGCCGTATTTCTTAGAAAGTTAGTCACTGATAAATAATGTTCTGGCTATTCAGAATGTTAAAAAGGGGGAGTTTTCTTTAATATGATAAACTTATTTGATAGATTCCAGGTGAATCACGACTGTGATTGGTTGTAAATAAAAATTAATTGAAACGCGATTGGTCATTGACCTCCATTTAGGGAATGAGTTAAATAGTCATATTAAATAAGTATTATCCACTATTAAAAAAAACTAGACAATATTAGTTTATTGTTACATATATTTTTTTCTCTTGATTGCGATATAAAATAAGAGTAGACCTATACTAACTTGTGTGAATATTTCAGGTTGATTTTATTATTTTTATCATGAGAAACAGTGAAATTATTTTTATTAATGAAGGTTAAAACAATGTACATACAGTAAAATGTATGGACAGTCATTTATCAACTGAGTAAGATTTATTACTAATCATTATTTATTAATATTTTATTCTCGGATGCGAAACATACACTCTTACTTTAAGGGAGACGAAAATATTGCGAGTATTTGAGAATAAAGTTCTTATTCCTAAGAATAAGGTAGATGAACAGACTGGCGAATAGAGAAGACTGCATAACAGTGAACTACATGATCTTTACAGGAAACCAGATATAATAAGAACAGTAAGTTAAGTCTGATAGACTGCGATAGGTAGGGCATTATGACGGGCAGGACATATGGCATGATGGGAATGACAGAGGGGCATGGGATATTCTCGTAGGAAAACCAGAGGTAAAACTCCCAGTTGGTAAACCAAAAATGAGGTGGGAGAATAACATTAACCGAGATTTGAGAGAAGTAGATGATTGGAAAACAACAGCTCAAGATAGGAATGTGTGGAGAGCTTATGTCCGCGCTGCCATGAACCTATGGGTTCGATAGAGCCAGTGAGTTGTTATCATTATGGCTACAACCATTAATTTGTTTGTAATATATATAATAACACATGCCAATAGCTCCAGGTTCAGAAACCAGCTATAACGGGGTCTCGACTCGACATGCTGACCACATGACTTATTGGTTGGATTATTACAGAGCAACTCTGTGACTGACACATGTAGATGCGAGGACATCAGTCGACCGGGAAATAACTATCGGACCTTGTCATTTTCCGGTTCTTTAAAAGTTCATGTATGCTATCATCCCATGTTTATTCGTCTTCTTCCGGGTATACTTTTAATTAGTCCATATATTAGGAGTTCCCATATTTGTTTAGTTATTACAACACCATTCATTCTGTTTATGTGATTAAATCATCTGAGTTGATCTGCATGTAGGATCTTCTTGGTGAACATTATGACCGATTTCATTATGTAAACATGAGTGTGTGAGTCTGTCTGTCCTTTATGGTCTCAAAACTACTTGACCGATTTGAATGGGATTTTCACCATCATTTACAGAATTTTCTGGAATAATTGACGTATATAACATATTACTCCATGTACTATATGGCCAGAGCTAAAAAAAGTGCATCGATTCATTAAAAAAGTAACTTTTTGAACGCTTAAATAGCTACGCTGCCTAAACCATAACAAATACTCCAAATTAATGAACATAGAATTATATCCCAAAAATTTCAACAACAAAAAATCCGCGACAGCATTATATTATCTTTTACAGATAACTCACAATAGCTATTTTTGTCTTTCAGCTCATTGATATCAAGAAGATCGGGATAAGGAGATTCCCGGGTAATCGATTTACAGAGACTTTTCCAACAAGACAATCTTAATTCTTAGCAATTTAAATTATGCTAGTTTTACATTAATTTTGTCCTCGCGAAGAATCTCGCGGGTACATCTAGTATTAAATAAAACCCAATCAACAACCGTTAGGTTAAAAACCGTCGACGCTTCTCGACACCAAAATTGTCATTCTCAAGACGAGTAAAAACTAAATTAAATACCTACTCTAACTTAAGAAAAAATGCGTCATCTTACGCCTCGTCAAGTTTGAAAGTTTGGCAATAATAAAGATAAAGATAGAATTATGAAAAACGACAAAATGTTCTATTCCTGTGAGCGCCATCTTTTCCTTGGTTATTGACGGTTTGTGTTGGCTGGAAAACCATAAATGAAAATCACGTGACGTAACATAGCGTAAGATTTGGAAGACGTGTTTTGAAGTTGCAGTAGGTTTCTAATTTAGTTATAAGTCTGTCTTGAGAATGGTAGTTTTGCTGTGGAAACGCGTGAATAGTTTTTAACCTAACGGTTATTGTTTTATTTAATATAGTAGGTCTATACGTATTAACGAAATCAGTCATCTGAATTGGTTTTGAGATATATATTGCAGAAATTGTGCATTCAATGTTATGTATTAATTATACTAACTAGTATTATGTCTAATAATTAAAAATGTTATGTAGATATAATATTGGCTGATTACCGTATATCTAGTATTATTTCAATGTATAAGGTTGGTAATGTCGGCCGCGGTGTTTATGCTCCTTGCCTCTGGTCCGAGGATCGCCGGTTCAACCCCGGCCGGGGTCGATGGCCTTTCTTAGGATGGAAAAATCCAAGTAGAAGTCCTCCGGGAGGGACTTTCAGCCGGGGCGCCGTGAGCCTGAGTCTGAAGATTTTTTCAGTGTCGTAAAAGATCCTTAAGCCTGAATAAAAAAATCTGTGTGCAAAATTGACCGACCTCATCATCCTAGTAATACCTTGGTTGCTGCTAGATGTCTCATTGGGTATGTCTCGGTATGTTGACATCATGCTATTCATGATATCAGTGGGGAAATGAGCGTAACTAATTTAACTTGGACTAATAACTCCTAACAAAGGAGATGCTAAGGTTCAACATTACGCTGTTACGCCATTGTAGATAGATACGTTAGGCAATATTGAATTTATTGATATCAATATTTTGTAAGGACCAATTTTATTTGAATGGGACTATATAAATATATTCAAACATACTCTGTAAGTTAGTTTCTTTGCATAACCTGACTGTTTTACCCGTAGGTGGAGAACAGGCTTCTGTTGTTGTTTATAGGAAAGATCGAGGCACGGCACGCACCTCCAAGTGTGTGTGTGTTGCCCATGTAACTGGAACTTGGCAATTTCCACGGGGAGAACAAGTTAAGTATACTCTAGTTATTATAAACTGAATAATGTATCAGGTCTATCCTCATTGTTATGCAAATTTGCAAACTTCCTTCTTTACAAACTTGGTCAAGTGTACTTCACATCGTTACATATTTATTACAAAAACCGGTCACGATTAGCCATCCTAACTAAATCAAGTGTGGCAGTTAATAGTGCCTGCATATGATCACCATCAAGTGATTCTTACTGAGATATGATCTCTGTTTATGGGATTGGTCTGTTAAATTCCATTTTTTGGCACAAAATAATAATAAATAGTGTAATTGCTAAGCAAACTTTTTTTTTTAATCCCATAACAGGCCCGGAGGCCATTGGGGTAGTGGGAGGTTAAGGCTCCCACTTTTTCTAGACAATCGGCACTTTATGTCAGCCGGGTTGTCAACCCTGCGTGACGGCCGCCTTTACCCCAGAACAAGCGTCTGGTACTCATTTCCGTTAGAGGCTGAGTCGACCCCAGGGCCATAGTGCCGCCAGAGGGTTTGGGTCAGTTTAAAAATCCTGACCCCAAAGGGACTTGAACCCTCGACCCTCCGGCTTGTAGCTCAGTGCCTTAACCACTACGCTACGGCGAAGCAAACTTTTAGTCACACAAATAAAGATATTTAAATATTTCAACCTATTTTGCAACTGTCCACCGCTGTGGTCTCGAGGTAGCGTGCTGCCTTGTCACGCAGCGGGCCCGGGTTCGATCCCCGGTCGGGACAGTTTTTCTGGGTGAGGTTTTTATCGGGATTTTTCCTCACCTGTAAGACAAATGTCAGGAAAAATTTAAGGCCCAAACGGTCCCCGAAATCATATGACCATCATCATCATTATCATCATCCTTCACCGGTGTGGAAAGCAACGGGAAACTACCACACCTACAATCCCCTAGTAAAGCTGCAAGTATAGCATGAAATTGCTATGATTGCAGTGAAGGACCTGCCTTCGGGCACAATTACTATGGATGGATTTTGTAACTGTATTGTTATCTATTGTGTTCATTTGTTTTGTTCTATCTACTTTATATTATTTTATTGGCACGGGCTATCAGCAGCAAGTACGGCCGTAAATAACATTGTACTTATCTTATTTTAAGTTTAACAAAGTACTACCACTACTTTCTATGTGTATGTGGGTTTAAGACTTTTTTCCCCTAAAAAATAGCAAATATTGTGAAGTATAACATTTATTTTTTTCTACTGAATATTATAAAAATACATTTAAAATTTGATAACAAATATCATTTTGTGTGATTTAAATATATTTTCTTTTGTTCAATGCCACCTGTTTGTCATTCGACATTTCAGGTATTCTCATCTGGCATTGTCGTATTGTAACCAACTTCTGAGGTTGGGGAGCCTGGAAGGCGGGGTTACGCTGCCCCAATGATATAATGGGTAATGCCGATGGGTAATGATGCGCCAGGAGAGGCCTTAAACCTAAAACTTAATCTAATGAGGTGAATATTATATTGATGATAATGATGGCCAGATGACCTTCGGGGACCGTTTGGGCCTTAAAGTATCCCGGCATTTGCCTTACAGGTGAGGAAAAAAACCCGAAAAAACCTCACCCAGGAAACTTGTCCCACTGCGTGACAAGGCAGCACGTTACCTCGAGACCACAGCGGTGGACGTGATTTAAATATTACATTATGAAATTTAAAAACAATTTAATATATAGCAGAGAAATTAAGAAACTTTGGAATTAAATATATTGGTATTAATTTTCCTGTGAAAAAGAAGAGATTTTTTTAAATTTTCAAAATATTATTAAAGCCCACAAATGAAGAGGCATGGATATAGTTGAAGATCGTTACGATTGGATGTGCCTTACCAAAATATGTTATTATTATATTCGTTCAAATAACGCTTCTCATAGTTTTAACACTAGACTTTGTAATGAAAATCGCTAGGGCTCGGATAGTTTTGCATTAACAATGCATAACATTTGTATAAATATGCGAGTTAAAACAGGGATATATGTATTAAGAAATCCATAAAATATATATAGAGGGACATCGGGTAATGTGGACCCCTATTTTGAATTTCTTGTTTTTCTTCTTTTAATTAAGGGACTTGTATTTTGTTAATTACAGTAATTTTATCATTAATGTTATAACTATGAAATAGCGTTGTTATTTTATTAAAATATGGAAACATCTTCACTTTTATAACTTTTTTACATCACAAGAAAGGTCCACTTTAACCTCCATATTCGGACAAAGTGGATCCAATAGTCCATCTTAGCTTTTAATCTATTTTTGAGTTCATTTACTCTATTAATTTAAACCGACTGGAACAAATTAATCAGAAAATATTTATGGCTGAACGTAATTAAAAAGCGTTGATATTTGTTTAATGTTTGGGAAAAATTGATTATAACAATTACACGTCATTCAACTGCAGAAAGTGACGGTCTTTGGGTTTAGTAAAATTACAAGGATACTTACTTACTTACTCACTGGCACTATCGAACCCATAGGTTCATGGCCGCGCGGATATAAGCTCTCCATACATCCCTATCCTGAGATAATGCTTTCCAATCATTCCCTGTATAATCTACTTCCCTCAAATCATAGTTAATGTTATTCTCCCATCTCATTCTTGGTCTACCAACTGGGCGTTTTCCCTCTGGCTTTCCTACAAGAAGCTTCTATGCAAGTCTTTCATTCCCCATACGTGCAACATGTCCTGCTCATTGCAATCTACGAGACTTAACTGTTCTTATTATATCTGGCTTCCTATAAAGACCATGTAGTTCACTGTTATATAAGTCTTCTCCATTCACCTGTCTGTTCATCTCTCTTTGGTCCAAAAATTTTCCTAAGTACTTTATTCTCAAATACCCGCAATCTCCCCTCCTCCTTTAAAGTAAGGGTCCATGTTTCGCACCCATATAATATAACTGGTAGAATAATACTTTTATATATTTTCAGTTTAACGTTTTTTGAAAGGAGTTGGGACATCAAGAGTCTCTGCAATGCATAATAGCATGGATTTCCAGAATTGAGCCTATGTTTAATTTCTTTGTGCATCTCATTCCTATTTGTGATTATTGTTCCTAGGTACTTGAATTCAACCACTTCCTCAAAATTTTCCTCATTTGTCATTAGCTGTCCATTTCCATTATATAATGCATTTCTACGTGTGACCATATATTTGGTTTTATTGATATTTACTTCCAGTCCTAATTTCTTAGTGTTACTCAATAGTGTGTGCGTGTTGGCCTTTAGTATCTCCTCGCTATCGGCCAGTAGTACTACATCATCAGCATAAACTAACAGCTTATTAATACCATTGAGTTGTAAGCCTTCCTCATTCTCTAAAGATTTAATGGCATGCTCTAGTACAAAATTAAATACTAGAGGAGATAGAGCATCTCCTTGCTTCAACCCATTCTGGATTTCATAAGTGTCCGAAAACTGTTTGCCTACACGCACCCTACTCTTTGTAGCATTTAGACACATTCATATAAGTCTAACTAACTTTTTAGGAATTCCGAACTCCAGCAGGATACTATATAACTTCTCCCTCTTAATTGAATCATATGCTTCTTTGAAGTCTACATATAGTTGATGTACAGTACAATTATATTCCCATTTATTTTCTAAAATATGTCTTTTACTAAAATCTGATCTGTTGTAGACCCGTTTCTTCTAAATGCACATTGATGATCTCCTAGAAAATTACAAGGATATTAAATACAATTAATTAAGTGCATGGTTTTACAGATAACATCCCCATTGATAAAATATACGTATTCGTGTAAACTGGATCCAGGTCCACATTAACCGGCTCGTGGAGGGCCCACATTAACCGAATTCCTTTCTTACGATTAATTGTTTTATAAAGTCGCCATGTCAAATAATATCAAACAAAACTTATCAGTATATTAAAACAGCATCTATATAATATAATATATTTAGGAGTTTTTCGGCATTTGTGATATTCAATTGCAGAAATTAAGGATTAATTCTTAGCTTGAAAAACTTTTAAAATTGCCATTTTCATAAATGTCGAAATGAAACCCTTCTTTGCACAAAGATTAAATAAACTTGCCTTGAACACATCAAAGTTGATGAGGGGAAGAAGATAAAATATTTTCTGTTCGAGGGCAACACCAATTAAAGAATATATTAACAAGGTCCACTCAAACCTAAGGGTCCATATTACCCGAAGTTCCTATACTATCTAAAACCTTATAAAATTGATAAAATAATCAATACTAATAAAGTTCAAAGTAAAATTTCTTTGAAGTATTTATCTGAGTATATAAAATTATCAGAAGATATCTTTAATACTAATAAACTAAAATTATGCTGTAATTAATCAATTACTTAATTATTGTATAGGGCTAATATAAACTTACAGGACATGTTAAGCACGAACAGGCCTTAAAAGGTCGTTGAACTAGTGGGAGGTTAAGGTTAATCTTTTTAGACAGTCGGCACGAACGAATTTACTCCCTGGACATACAAGCTTAGCCCTATCTATTTTAAACTAAACTAAAAAATTAACTAATAATTAAAAAATTAAAGAAAAGTTTTAAATTGAAAACTCCTTTCCGTTAGAGGCGGAGTCGATCCGAGGGCCACTAGGACGCCGTAACTAATTACGCTAAGATGTTCCCCCAAATCACATAAATCAGGTAAGTGGAAATGCGTGCTATTATGCATTACAGAGACTCTTTACGTCCCAATTCTTTTCAAAAAACGTTAAACTGAAAATATATAAAACTATTATTCTACCAGTTATATTATATGGATGCGATACATGGACTCTTACTTTAAGGGGGGAAAGGAGATTTTACGAGTTCTTGAGAATAAAGTTTTTAGGATTTTTTTTGGACCAAAGAGAGATGTACAAACATGTGAATGGAGAAGACTACTTAACAGTGAACTACATGGTATTTATAGGAAGCCAGATATAATAAGAACAATTAGACTGCGATGGACAGGACATGTGACACGAATGGGAAATTAAAGACGTGCATGGAAGCTTCTTGTAGGAAAACCAGAGGGAAAACACCCAGTTGGTAGTCCAAAAATGAGGTGGGAGAATAACTAACTATGATTTCAGGGATGTAGATTATAGAAGGAATGATCGGAAAAACATTAGATCAGGGTAGGGACGTATGGAGAGCTTATGGCCGCGCGGCCATGAACCTAAGGGTTCGATAGTGCCAGTGAGTTAATTCATTAGTCAATTAATGGAAAAGTAAAGTGATTCTACTACAATAACCTTTAGAAGACCATTGGGGTGGTAGACGTTAGGGCTCTTGTCTAGACAATCGGCACGAAATGTCATCTGGGTTTCTCAACCTTGCGTGACGGCCGTCTTTACCCACATAACATACGTCTGGTACTCTTTTCCGTTAGAGGATGAATCGAATCTAGGGCGATTGTGCCTCCAGAAATTTTAAGCAGTTTAATATCTGAGATCCCATAGCGAATCGAACTCGAGATTCCCAGCCTTGTAAGTTTTCTTAACTTACTATATTAACGACGTGCAGTACATTGTTTAAAAGAAAAATAAATCAATGCTCATTCAAAATAGTATTATTTTATTCTCCGTTGAATTGTATTGGTGACGTCATTGCTTCGGAAATAGCGGGCCTGGGTTCGATCTCCGGTCGGGACAAGTTTCCTGGGCGAAATTTATTTATACATTGGTTTCACTTCACCTGTATGGCAATGTACAACAACATGAAGACCCACATAAATTTAGCCTTTTTAATACATTACTGAATGAGTGAATGACGTGTTTTGTCTTAAGGGCTCTATTTATCTTCGGCATTGAGCTGATCATCATTCGGACCTCTGTACGGTCAAAAAAACATGTATATGATGCAAAGTTAAAACCCATCTCTCATAGTATATCCGAGACAAAATTAGTACAAAGGGGAAGATTCGACTAAAAAGAGAACTGTCAACCATTGCATACCGAAACCGTCCTTGAAATTTCTACCAGAGAAGCATTGTGATGTACCAAGGGCTATCGATATAAAAAAAATCTGCGTTTTTAACTGCAAAGAACTAAAATCCAGAGCCAAATCTCTATTTTTTTCTCGACAACTAAATTTATTCTATGTCATTAATATTTTTTATCTGACTTTTCTATCTCGTACGTTTTATAATTCAATCGTTAAATCTAGATTGAATCAAAATATTTAGTAAATAATAGGCTAATTATATTGTAGACGTACCATGTACATTTATGTTTATTGTAATTTGGATGTAAGAATAGTTTTTGTATTTTTTTAACCTAGTTGAGTGGCCTTAAGACGTTAACTCTGCCAGGTAAAATAAAGCTATTATTATAACTACCAAATTGGTAGATTGGATAACCCTCACTACTTGCCATCCCGCCTCACTCCACTACGTTCTTACTCAAGCAGGGGGTACATTTGGTCCGTACAGTGGGCTGTTGGATTCTGGCTTCGATTACTGTGCCTTGCAGTTAAAACAGCAGATTTTTTTTTTGGAGACGATTCTACATCACAACGCTTCTCTGCGAGAAATTTGAAGCTACATTTCGGTTGGAATGGTTGACAATTCCCTTGTGAAGAAGAAGATAGTTTGTAAATTTCTTTGAATTAATTAGTGACTGATATGCAACGGTAGTGTTTTTTTATTTAACGTAATTGTCTATAAGACAAAGAATGGGAGTAAAAAATAATGATATCGAAGATATCTCAACAAGACAATTCATATGGACAACATGAATGGGTGAAGAGAGGTTACGAAGGTTGGGTTATGAATGGATTTCATTAAGAAGACGAAAAAAAGAAGTCCACGAACAACATGGATGAAGGGTATCTGGGAAGCAATGGAGAGTAGGCATCTAAGAGAAGACCCAGTGGATTGGTGCACAGCTATTTGTGCCGTGACTAACCAAAAACTCACTGACACTATCAAACCGGTAGGTTCATGGCCGCACGGACATAAGCTCTCCATACATACCTATCTTGAGCTAATTTTTCCAATCATTCCGTGTATATCAACTTCCCTCAAATCACAGTTAATGTTATTCTCCCACCTCATTCTTGGTCTACCAACTGGACGTTTTCCCTCTGATTTCCCTATAAGAGGTTTCCATGCAAGTTTTTCACTCCCCATTCGTGCCACATGTCCGGCCCATCGCCGTCTACGCTATCTAATGGTTCTTATTATATCTGGCTTCCTATTAACAGACGAGAGTTGTAGCCATATATAATTATTTTTTTGTTTATTTGTTATGTTATGTGACTCACTCGCATCATATTAGTCTATGGGTATCAAAATTTGAGAAAACATTGTCATTCACTCATTTTGAGAATTTTCCTCATCATTGAGGGTTTTCTCCAACCAATCTTAGTACTTAACATGAGATTAAAATAAATAAATATACATATAAATGACTTAGGACTTAATAAGGACTATCTGGTTGCAACATACATCCACGAAGTTCCCTTAATTAAACATTTGTAACCAGAATAAATAAATAAAAAAGAAACACGAAATACAATAAATGACTACATTAAATAATATGTATAGCTCTCATATCCTGCCCTGAATTAAAATCACGTTATAGCAGTAATATTTAAGTGTTGTAGTATGCAGTTATACTGCAGACTTATGCAGTTAATTTTCTTCAGTGCACATACTGCATCATGAAATGTTACATTTAACCGCTAGAGTGCGGGTAAGTAAACCCAAGCATTTTAAAATAACTTATTTATAAACTTAAGAGACGCAACTGTTGAATTGAATTTAGCCAGGCAGGCCGGACGGTGGCTTTAGGTGCGTATGTTGGCCGTCTGTCTGTACCCATTACTTGACACATACACTTTATTTTCGTTTTCTTTCTACCTGGTCGTCGACTTCATTGCTATTTTTTTCCTTACATTACTTTAAAAAAGTTGAGATATCATCAAAGTCAGTGCTAGAAACCTTACGTAGTGAAATAATACTACATTTGTATATGTATAGTATGTAATTGTGTGAAATTTTGAATTATTAGTCTTAAACATTTGATATTATTGTATTATTATTTTATAATGGAGGTATTTATAAAATAATAAAGTATATCTAATATATAAAAATGAATGTTTGTTTGTTTGTTTGTTTGTTGGTTGTTTGTACTTTATGCGCGGCCATACCGTTGATCCGATTGTGATGGTGTTTTTTTGCAGAATGTTCAGGAGATTCCCGGGATGAACATAGGCTATAACAGAGTTGAGATAACTCAACTCCACCACCCTTAAAAAAAATCCTTGTAGTGGAAAAGAAAAAAAATGCCCCTTTTTACCATTAAATGGCTACTTACGCTGTATAAAACCATAACAAATACACAAACTTAAAGTACACAGAATTGAATATCTGAAAAAAAACTCTACTAAAAAGTCCGCGACAGCATATGTTTATCTCTTACAGATAACACACAATAGCCATTTTTGTCTTTCATTAATGCCACGGAGATTGGGATAAGTAGATTCCCGGCCAAGCATGTGCTGCCGTACCATTCATCCGATTGTGATGGGAGTTTTTGCAAAATGTTCAGGATTTTCACTGGAAGGTTATGGGTTATAAGAGAGTTTTAATGCTCAAATCCTTCACCCTTAAAAGTCATCTTCTGTAGTGAAAAAATGCCGCTTTTTGTAAGCTTAAATGGCTTACGTTACCTAAACCATAACAAATACACAAAATTATTGTACACAGAATTGAATATCTCAAAAAACTCTACAGAAAATGTTTACCTTTTAAGGATAACTCACAATAACCATTTTTGTTTTTCATCGATGCCAAGAAGATCGGGATAAGTAGATTCCCGGGCAAGCATAGCAGCGCATGGCGGATATTCTTTTATGGATAACTAAAAAATAACGAATTTTGTCTTTCAGCTCATTTATGCCAAGTACATCGGGATGCGTAGATTCCAGGACAACGCCAGGTAATAAGAACGGGGTATCTCTAAAAATAATAACGATATAAATTTATATTTATTCTTCCTTTTACTTATTCAACTAAATGCAAAAAATACATAATTTATTTAAGTGTAGCAGCGCACGCCGGGTATTAGCTAGTATCATCATCATCATCATCAACATCAACAATCACGGATTAAGCCCATGTGGCTTGTTCCGGTCTCATAGATTCTCATTCAAAAGTTGGATCCATCTCTTCTTCGGTCTACCAACAAATCTGCGTCCTTTTGGTTTGTATTTAAGTATAATTTTGGGAAATGCGATCATCTTCCATTCTTTGAACATGTTCTTTCCAGTTTTCTAGATTATTTTATTCTATCTAAGAGTTTAAAGATATTTAGCTCATTTCTAATATCTTCACTTCTCTTATCTAGAATTTTGCAACCAGCCACACTTCTCAGAAATCTCATTTTAGCTGCCTCTATGATCTCTCTTCTCTTTTAGTTAAAACCCAAAATGCATTACCATACAATAGTAAGGGGACTGCTACTACTTTATAAAATTTTAGTTTTGTTTCTTTTCTTGTGCTTTTAGATATCCTTTTGATTAGCTAGTAATATATAAATAATTTTAATGAGAATCAGGCATTGATAGGCCTTGCGCATTCTGAAAAAAAAAATGCAATATTTATTGAGGAGTCCACCGCTGTGGTCTCGAGGTAGCGTGCTGCCTTGTTGCGCAGCGGGCCCGAGTTCGAGTCTCAGTCTGGACAAATTCCTGGTTGTGATTTTTTGGGATTTTTCCTCACCTGAAAGACAAATGTTAGGAACCTTTAAGGCCCAAACGGTCCCGAACATCACATTACCATCACAATCACCACCATTCATATCCGCCTTAGATTAAGTTTATAATTAAAGACTTTCCTGGCGTAACATTATCATCACCACCACCACCCATCCTAACCCCGCCTTCCAGGCGCCCCAAGCTCGAAGTAGGTTACAATTTCGCCAATGTCAGGAGATAATATCAGAAATGTCTAAATGATAACTTGTAGCTTTGTGCATATACTATATTGATAAGATCATTTTCGACAAAATATTGAGTTTATATACTATGGTTCATAAACTTAATATCATCTAAGTTACGGTGTTATTTTATAAGAGTGGTATATTTTCTACTCTAAGCATTTTGGCAAGAAACAAATGAGGAAACAATGTATGTAGATGTGTAGCATATAGCCTAACGCGAATCTTTCATGAGCGATGAATTGGTCGAGAAATACTAATATCATACGAAAATAACGCATCTGACTGATACAGCAATACAGATTTTTCGCACCCATGACGCTCGCTATTGTGACGTCGTTGATGGCCGAACCAATCAGAAAGTGCGGCGATTGGCTCAGCCATGAATGACGTCATTACAGCGGTAGGCGTGCAAAAACTGTCTAATATTGTAGTAAGCGGTGTAATAACTCATTACTCTAGTATAATAATAATAATAATAATAATAATAATAATAATAATAATAATAATAGATTACAGGCTATGTGACCATGGTCCATGACGTTACTCTTCAGTGGAACACCACCTAGAAGTGCCCTCCGTAGTCGAGAAAGAAACGTTCTGGAAGAAACAGCAGTCGTGGACCATGACAACATGGCCCGTATCTCTCAATGTTATCGTTACCGGCCGTGAAAGCCTATGTTCATCTATGATTAGTCTATTGCTTGATGTAAATATAAACACGTTGTACCACGTAATAATAAGAACGTTAATGTATAATGTTACCTCATTTTTTTTGTTAAAGTACTCGGAGTAGAAAATATGGTGCTCTTACAAATTAATATGATAGCTCAGAAGATGGAACCATGGTTGTATAAACTTTTCTTATTGTTCTGTTGAACAATGTACATCTTCTACAATGTTCTTCATAACATTCTGTGTATAGCCTAATTATCTCATTGACACTATCGAATGCAGAGGTGCATGACCGCTCTCCATACATTCCTATCCCGATATACCATTGTCCAATTATTATTTGTATAATTTACCTCTCTCAAATCATAGTTAATGTTATTATCTCTCTTATTTTTGGTCTACGTAACAGGCACCTCCCCACAGGTATTCCCATAAGAATATCTATGCCCCATTTTCATTCCTCATTCGTGCTGCTTGTCATGTGCCCAATGCAGTCTACGAGACACTTAAACTCTTCTTATTACACCCCTTTATCCTTAATTAAATATATTGTTATCTGTTTTTTAAGCCTTCTCCATCCGCCTGTCTGTTCGCCTCTCTTTAGTCCACGAATTTTTCTAATAATTTTTTATCTATCTACGATGTCCTAACAGCCCAGTATTGACCTTAGCCTCTCCTTTGTTGGAGGTACTAGACCAAGTTAATTTAGTTACGCTTATTTCCCTAAAAATGTTATTAATGGTATGCTGTCAACATACCGACCCAACACTACTTGGCAACTAAGATTTTTTATTCAATGTCCTAAGTTGTCAATTCGACATTTCTGGTGTTCTCTCCTGGCATTGGGTTAATTGTAACCCACTTCTGAAGTTGGGGCGCCTAGAAGGCGGAGTTACATTACCCCGATGATATGATACATGATAAATGCAACTAAGATATTACTAGGATATAAAAGGTCGGTAAGTTTTGCTTAGTGGCCTCTTTATTTAGGCTTAAGGATCTTTTAGAGCCTCGGGACCCAAGGCTTAAAGTCCCTTCCGGAGGATTTGCTCCTTGAATTTTTCCATCCTTAATAGAAACCATCGACCAGGGCCGGGTTTGAACCCGCGACTATAGCGACCAGAGACAAGGAACATAATCACTCGCGGCCGACTTCTACTCGCTTTATTCTCAAATAATCGCAGTACTTTCTCCCCTCTTAAAATAAAAGATGCTTCACATCTAACATACAATAAAACTGGAAAAACCACCGTTTCGGATCTCTCTCTCTCTCTCTCTCTCTCTCTCTCTATATATATATATATATATATATATATATTTATACTAGAAGTTCCGGCCACGCGTTGCCGTGGCTAAGGTATACGTTAAAAATTGAAATTAAGTTGCTGCTTTCAGCCAGATTACTTAAAACTAATACTTACACACGAAATTAATAATATTGAAAATAAAATAAACACCTAACACACTTAAATTACGAAATAATCAAATATTTGTAATTCAATTGAAATTCGCGGTTGCAACAAAAAGCACAGCCATCTGGATCTCTCTTTGTTAAAATAATAAACCAATTACTTTACCAAATTACCTTACACCGCCATCTGTTAGAATCGCATGAAACTCACAGATAATTACACTGCCATCTGTTAGAATCATATGGAACTCACAGATAGTTATAAGTCTTTGTTAAATAATAAACAAATAATTTGCAATAAAAATAATGCGATATAAATTGATTTATAAACTACCCTAAGTCTCAAGTTGGATCAAACTGCACACAGTGTGCAAAATTTTATTAAAATCGGTTCAGTAGTTTAGGATTCCATCGCGGACAAACAACGTGACACGACATTTAAATATATATATATATATATATATATATATATATAGTTAAATTTTTTTAGATAAATTGAGATAACAGTCCCTGTAATGCATGCGTTTTCCGAGTTTCCCGAGTTAAATACATTTTTAGTTTTTAAGCGCCTCACTCCTGTTTGTAATTACTGTTTCCAGGTTTTAGAATTCCGCCACTTCTTTAAAATAATTCTCATTTGTTATTAAGTCTCCGTTCACATTTGATAATGTATTTCTACGTGAGACCATATTTTTAGTTTTATTGATATTGATTTATAAAATACTCGATATTATTCTCATGTTTTATATATGAATAAGATGGTTTGAATTTGTTCACCCCTTGAATTGATTAAAGATTTATCAGCGGTGAGGCTGAACTTTTATTACCCAGTTAGACCAACGCCTTGGAACAGATAACTTGAGCGAAATAAAAAGTCTTCAAACTTTTCTTACTTTTTTCTCAATATAATTTATATGAGAAGGAATTCTCAGTTCGATGGATCGATTAAAACGATTAGCGATGCTAATAAAAAACTTCACCTCCCACACTCTTGCCTCCTGACTAATGGAAAACATCTCCTAACTTGTATTTAATGAACCGACGCACTTATCGGACCGCGGTGTAGTGCACGTGTAGTGAAAACACAATTCTTCAAATTGGCACAATAGTATTAGCTAATTGGCGAAAAGCTCTAAGTGATCTTAATTGCAGACGGGAAGGTTGAATCACTACCACCGTTTCACAATGTTACATTGTTTCGATAAACAAATATTGAAAATTCACGGTAAATTGACAATCGACACGATATGACAACCGGATTATCAGCTCTGCGTGACGACTGCATTTACCCCCAGATCACACGTCTGGTAGTCATTTTCGATAGAGACTAAGTTGAACCGCAGTGCCGCCAGAATGTTTAGGCGTAGTTGTAATTTCGATTTTTTTTAGTTAACAGCCATGAATTTTCAGTTTTTAGTTTGTTGTAGAAACAGTAAAATATTGTGAAACTGTGGCCATTGTCCATTCTTCATTTGTGCAATTCTACTCCACAACCCAGGAGTTATGTAGAATGTTTATTTAATTACATCCTTGTTTACATGTGTATAGCATGCCCTGGGAAGCAATAATAATTGAAATTCACGTTTTTAAATATATATATATATATATTACTAGATAATACCCGGCGTGCGCAGCTACTCCTAAATAAATGTTAATGTGTTCCTACCACCAGGGTTGAGCTGTTATGCTTACCCGGGAATCAGCTTATCCTGATCTTCTTAGCATCAATGAAAGACAAAAATGATTATTGGAGTTATCCATAAAAGATAAACATATGCTGTCGCGGACTTTTTTGTAGAGTTTTTTTAAGATATTCAATTCTGTGTACATTAATTTGGTGTATTTGTTATGGTTTAGGCAGCGTAAGCCATTTAAGCGTCAAAATAGGGACTTTATTTCACGTTTTTCGCTACAAAGTGTAATTTTAGGGGTGAAGGGATTGAGTATTAGAACTCTCTTATAGCCTATGTTCATCCCGGGAATCGTCTGAATATTTTGCAAAAAAACATCAAAATCGGATCAACGGTATGGCCGCGCATAGAATACGAAAAAACAAACTAACATTTTTATAATCAATTGAGTTGGTGTTTACTTGATGAAAATCCTGGTAGACCTTTTATCTTTCGGATAAATGTGCACATGAGAGCATATAACAGAAATTTAGAAAATTCAAAATATGCTAACCACCTATTCCAATTTAATCATTGTTTCGATCCAAATTTTGAAATTTTACATATTAGTGATAAGGGTAAGAAGTTAGATCTTTTGGAGGCTGTAGAAATTAATAAATTTAAAAGTAGTAAAAAACTGTTAAATTCTCAACTTTATTTGAATGAATCCCCTTTGTTAAATTAAAAAAAATAAATAAATATTGTTGTATTGTTGCTTAGATCAGTTGGAACACAATTCATAATTTGTTAACATGTCTGAAGAAGGTACAGTGTACCGAAACAGCTGTCACTGAATTATATAATAAATATGAAAATCTAGTTTTATTTTTATTTAATTAACATTTTTATGTATTAGATACAGTATTACCCGAGAAAAAAATAACTTAAACGAAACAAATGTAAAATTGGGGGAAATAAATAATTCCAATGGTTTGGATACGTGAAGAAGATGAATGAAGATACACTGCCAGTTAGATGTTTTGAGTGGATTCCAAATCCGAGGAAAAGAAGAGGGAGGCCTAATAAGAAAGGATAGAGGGAATTATGGATTTGATGGACAAGGGACTGCAGGATGGTGACTGTGGACGGATAGAGATGAATGGAGGAATATAATCAGAATTAATTTTTTTACATTATTATACACAATGTGTACATTAAATTAAATTTTGCTTTTTTACCAGTTTTTAGTTACAGTGTTTAGTGGTAGAGTCCTGTTTTTACACTTCACTAGATGATATTTGGGACAGGGATTGTTGCATAATTTACAGACGCAATGCTCCTTGGGTTCATGGTATATGTTGTTGAGGCATATATTCCCATGAAATTCATGGGCTGCGAAACATGTGAACAGGTGTCGAAGTTCGAAGTTCGGTTGCTTCCAGGTTTCTGTTTTCATTGTGTCTGTTTCCATAATTTCTGTCGCTATCTCGGCGGCTTTGTTCTGTCTATCCTCGTTGACGATTCTGTATGCTTGCGTTTCTTGTAGTCTGAAGCAGTGTCTGATATCCTCGATGAAGACGGATTCCTGGGCTATTGTATAGGCATAACTATTTCTTGTATATTTTGAAATTGACAGTGCTCTTTTGAGAAACCTTGATTTAACGTTCTCCAGGTTCTTTAGGTTTTTCACCGTCAGGTGATTCCGTATGTTGCGGCCGGCATTGCTTTAAGATTGAAGAGTTTCATTGCAGTTGAGAGGGATAGTCTTTGGAGTTTAGGGATATCGTACATGGCTTTCGTTGCAGCTGTTGCTCGATCCTGTATATGGAGTGAGAAAGCGGTTCCAGTTGTTTGTAAGGTGATCCCCAAGTATTTGTAGCTTGATATGAATTCTAGGGTTTCTCCTCCACATATAAGATGGTCCTTCTTAGCCAGCCTTCCTCCTTTCCTGAATTTCATTGCCTTTGTTTTGGCGCTGTTTATTTCCATCTAGTTTTCAAGTGTCCATATCCTAATGTTCTCCATGGCTGTTTGGAGGTCTCCTTGATTCCTGGAGAGGATGATCATGTCGTCTGCGTACATGAGTAGCTTAACATTTCTTGTGTCTATAGTCTGTCCGATGTCTGAAGTCATTACATTAAAGAGTACGGGACTCATCGGGTCTGCTTGTAGGACTCCCCTTGTTTGAGTAACACTTCTCGACATCGATATACCATCACGATTGTCACATAGTTTGTGGTTAGGATTGATTTGATTGTTCCTAATTCGTTGTTTGAGCTGCCTAGTATGTTCTCTAGCTTCTGGATGAGGATTTTCCTGTCAATACTGTCGAATGCCTTGGAATAATCTATATATATATATATATATATATATATATATATATATATATATCACATACAATGTAGCAGGTTGTGCTAAGGTCGTTATTACTTATTGTATGAGTTCTTGGACAGCATGTAGTGTAGATCTACCCGGGGTGAAGCCATATTGATTCTGTGGTATACTGGCACGTAGTTTGTGTTCCACATGTCTTAGCAGGATCTTCGAGAAGAGTTTGAACATAACATTTTCAGAATTAATATTGGGCACAGGAAGATGTATACATTTAAACCCGTTAAAAAAATAAAGTAGATACTTTTCTCTCTCATTCTTTCGTATTTTCATTATCGTGGAAGGGAATTCCAGGTTCTGGCAAGTGAAACTGTAAAAGATAGTGATGAGGAGGGATATAAAGGACAATGTGCTGATGTAATAGAGTGTCTAAATTATGTGTCAGAGAGTCTAATGAAACGGCGTGATAAATAATTAGGCGATGATGTGTCAAGTATTTTATAGAGAAGTTTTATGGAATGGACAGTTGTACGATTTTGAAGGTAAAGTCACGATGATTGTTTCAGGGACGATGTAATGTGATCAAATCTGCGAATACCAAAATTAAACGTGCACAAGAATTATGAACACGTCGAAGTATTTGAGTCAAATAGTGTTTAAGTCTGTGAAAAGAGTATCACAGTAATCAAAATAGGACATTGCAAGTGTTTCTATTAACATTTTCTTTAGATCGAATGGTAAAGAGTTTCTTATGCAATTTAATTAATTACAGATTCATTTGATTATTGAGATGATTTGAATGTATTATTGAGAAGATTTTTATGAATAAGAGAAAATTTAAAAATTATTCTAGCGGTCGCAATTTTGTATTCTTCGCAACGAAAGTTGATATATGCCATTGAAGTAGAAAGATATTCTTCCAAAAAATCAGTGATATCCGACCATCAAGAGTGCGCGTTTACTTGAATGTCACAATTTAAAAATCGCTGTAACTACCGCCATGTTTCTTTTCTCGCAATGTAACTTAAATAGATACGATTTAATTACATAAGAAAGTATGTCCGATAAACCGTAAAAACGAACCATAAATTCGACTTACTGAAGAATTGGGTTAGTTTACGTAGCTCCTCGTGACGGACTAATTATTTAAGGTGATCCGGGCTGTACTTTATCTCTGATATTAAAATACTGTTCATAAAGTACACGATTTCTCAGAATTGATTCACTGTAGAAGATTTATGAAAGCATTCAGTGCAATTTAACATATATACGTTTTATTAATGATCTCTTCATGTATCTAAGTTTATTTTACCCGCTAATACATATTCATATATAATTCCAATAGTAACCAATATTATTAGAGATAAATTATTAGGGGAAATCGTACACAAGGATTTGTTACATATCTCTTAAAATTTTGAAGAGAATGTATTTAAAAATGTGAGGAAATACGTTTTGTTTAACAGACGAAATATAGAGCATTCCGGAGCTCCTTGAGAACAGCAACAGGAACCTACTGTCATGAAAAGAAATACTATAATTTGCCTTACAAGACTATGGGAAAACTTATACCAGGGTTGCGCTCACACAAAAATTGCCGCACTGACTACAGATAAAAGAAAATACAAACAACTTTAGTGCTATGTCTTACAAAATGTGTGTCCTATAGTAGAAATGTATTGATAAAGTAAAATGCATTGTACCCTACTTCATGTCATTTATGTATGAAACTAGAGGTTCGAAAACTAAAAGAGAGGCGCACTCACACTGAGTACCTAGACGCCTCGGAGGCAATTATGTTGTTAGGAAGCTCAGGAATACCCTATATTGCTAACATTAAATATAATTCACATTTTCTCTCGATATTGGATGAATTTTATTCAACATTTCAGAAGATAAATTTAATAATCCATTTGTGCACAATTTTTATTGCTAGACGGTGCTTGGAGACTAATTGGGCCGTAAAGTATGTTGACATTTATCTTACCGATGAAAAAGAAAGGTAAAAAAACTCACTCGGAAACTTGTCCCGACAGAGGATCGAACCCAGAATGCACTGGGTCCGAGGCAAGTTACCTGGATGAGATTTTTTTCACGTTTTCCTCATCTGTACGACAAATATTCATCAAATCAAATATAATACTATATAACGTATACTAATTTAATAATTATTATCATTAAGTCACGACTGCTGGCACATATTTAATCAATATTCAGTAAAATAACTAACTCTAAATTACAGTAATTACTTTCCACTGCATAACTTTTAATTAAACATTAAGATGTAACTACCAGTAAACTATAAGCCAAAATAATACTTGAATGTCACGTAACCATCATAATCATTCCTACCGCAACATTTTCCCCTTTTTAGAAAACACATTACCAAACACAATACAAACATACACCTGAGACGCGATATGACATTTATGTTACAGCGTCTATAAATAACATGAAACAAAAAAGTTTAATGCAGACTAACATCCAGGCAGTAGGAGTAGATTACACCAAATGAGACCATAAACACATCGATGATGTAATGAAATAATTAAAATAATAAACTGGTTAAATGATTTATGTCGTGTACGTCCTTAAGAAATCTCTAAAACCAATGTTTCAATATCATCTACAATGACCATCCAATTAAGAGTGTATTCAAAATTCAGCAATGGGATCATTATAGCTCAAAATGTCTGATACTTGACAAAAGAAGGAGAAGAAAAAATGGGGTTTAAGAACTCATTTGATAAAAGTCCACCGCTGTGGTCTATCGGTAATGTCATTGGCTCAAATGAGTGGTCCGGGTTCGATCCCCAGTCGGAACAAGTTTCATATCTCTTACCTGTAGTTACAAATTTCAGGAAACTTTAAGTCCCAAATAAATCTCGCATATCATCTGGCCATCATAATCATATTAGGCTTGTTCAGTATGAATGTGTGACTGAATGGTGTGTTTTGTCTTAAATGTTCGTGTTGTCTCGGAAGTGACCCTGGCATTTGAGCTGATTACTCATCCAGGCAAGTCCTCCATGCCATTGTGCAGCCAGAAAATTATGTGTGTGATCAAATGTTTAAAATCTTCTCCCGACAGGTCCTTTCCCTATAAGGTCCTGATCGCGTGGGGCATACAAAGGGAGATGTTAAACTAATGTAAAAAAATAAATAAAATAGGCTATGTTTTTAATTAGTACCCAAGATAGGTTATTAATCAATAATTCTCATATCTGTAATTAATTATTCATGTTGCAGTATTTATTGTTTTTATTTTTATAGTTTTTAATGTTTAAATTAAAGTACCAAATTGTCAGAGGTGGTACATCATCATTAATACTCGTATCCCAAGGTAATTAGATATCAGCTTCAAGTGTTCTCGATCTTATCATATCTTCTGGCTCTTCTTTCCAGAAGATAAAGTGCTTGGAAATAGATGATACACGTCTAACATTAACATTTTTAGTAATAATATCTCTCTGCAGAAATAAGAGGTTCGCGATCCATAGTTTGTGAACTTGATATAGATTGGAGATGACGCAACTACCCACATGTATGTGAGATGACGTGTGTAGGAGCAGGTACGGTATGTTCCGGGTGGGTTACTTGGGTTAGACAAGAACGTGGTGAGTGTATTAATAAATTATACAGAACTTATTTTTCTATCTCTATAACACATGACATGCTCGATATCATCCATTCTAACATATTCTCCTTTTACCACTAATCTATAGTGACCAGATTTCCAAAACAAGAAAAAAGGGTCACTTTGAATATATCACATCTGCATATTAATGAAAGAAAAGCTAAGTTCATGTAATATATGAACTATGCTTGGTTACATGGAACTTCGCGAAATTTGGACTCCTGTTTTTAATTTGTTGTATTTATTCTTTTAATTAAGGGATTTGAATTTCATTTAATTACAGTGATTCGTTTAATTACAATCATTAGGGTTGTAACTATGAAATATAATTATTTTATTCAAATATGGAAACATCTTCATAATTTATAAACTTTTTTACATTATAAGAAATGTCCACTTTAACCTCCATATACGATAAAGTGGACCCCAGTTCACCTTAGCTTTTAGTCTATTTTTAAGTTTATTTACTCTATTAATTTATACAGACAGGCATAGATTAATCTGAAAATATATATGACTGATCATAATTAAAAAGCGTTGATATTTATTTAATATTTTGAAAAATTATTGCTGATTATAACATTCACATGTCATTCAACTACAGAAAGCGACGGTCTTTGGATTTAGTGAAATTACAAGGATATTAAATGAAATTAATTAAATGAATGTTTTTGTACAGATATCATCCTCATAGTTAAATATACGTATTTGTGTAAAGTGGACCCAGGTCCTCGTGGAGGGTCCACATTAATCGAATTCCTTTGTTATATTTCATTATTTTATACAGCCACAATGTCACATAATATCAAACCAAACCCGTCAGTATATTAAAACAGCATCTACATAATATAATCCATCCATAGTAATTCTGCCCGAGGGCAGGTTCTTCACTGCAATCATAGCATTTTTTCATGCTATGCTTGCAGCTTTACTAGGGAATCGTAGGTGTGGTAGCTTCCCGTTGTTTTCCACGCCGATGAAGGATGATGATGATGATAATGATAAGGATGATGATGGTGATGATGGCCATATGATTTCGGGAACCTGACATTTGTCTTACAGGCGAGGAAGTTTTCCTGACATTTGTCTTACAGGCGAGGAAAAGTCCCAATAAGAACCTCACCCAAAAAAACTGCCCCGACCGGGGATCGAATCCGAGCCCGCTGCGTGACGAGGCAGTACGCTACCTCGAGACCACAGCGGTGGAAATATAAAATAATGTAATGTATGTAATGTAAATGAAATGTAATGTGATATGATATGATATGATATGATATGATATGATATGATATGATATGATATGATATGATATGATATGATATATATCTGATATGATATGATATGATATGATATGAATATGTATTATACTGATATGATATGATATGAAATATGATATGCTCTGCTCTGCTCCTGCTCTTGCTCCTTCTCTGCTCTGGCTCTGCTCTGCTCGTCATCTGCTCTGCTCTGCTATGCTCTGCATACATGTCCTCTAATGTACCTCTCCTGTCCTCTCCATTCTCCTCTCCTGTCCTCTCCTGTCCTCTCCTTGTCCTCTTCCTGTTCCTCTACCTTCCTCTCCCTGTCCTCTCTCTTTACTCCCTGTCCTCTCTGTCCTCTCCTGTCCTCTCCTTTCCTCTCCATGTCCTCTCCTGTCCTCTCCTGTCCTCTCCTGTTCCTCTCCTTTCCTCTCATGTTCCTCTACTGTCATCTCCTTTCCTCTCCTGTCCTCTCCTGTACCTCTCCTGTCCTCTCCTGTCCTCTCCTGTTCCTGTTCCTGTCACTCTCCTGTCCTGTCCTGTCCCTTTCCTGTCCTGTCCTGTCCTGTCCTGTCCTGTCCTTGTCTGTCCTTTCCTTTCCTGTCCTGTCCTTTCCTGTCCCTTCCTGTTCCTTTCCTTTCCTGTCCCTGTCCTTTCCTTTCCTTGTCGCTTCCTGTCCTTTCCTTTCCTTTCCTTTCCTTTCCTTTCCTGTCCTTTCCTTTCCTGTTCCTGTCCTTTCCTTTCCTTTCCTTTCCTTTCCTTTCCTTTCCTTTTCCTGTTCCTGTCCTGTCCTTTCCTGTCCTGTCCTGTCCTTTCCTGTCCTATCCTTTACTTTCCTGTCCTTTCCTTTCCTTTCCTTTCCTTTCCTTTACTGTCCTTTCCTTTCCTTTCCTTTCCTTTCCTTTCCTTTCCTTTCCTTTCCTTTCCTTTCCTTTCCTTTCCTGTTTCCTGTCCTGTTCTTTCCTTTCCTTTCCTTGTCCTTTCCTTTCCTGTCCTGTTCCTTTCCTTTCCTTTCCTGTTCCTTTCCTTTCCTGTCCTTTCCTGTCCTTTCCTGTCCCTTTCCTGTCCTGTCCTGTCCTGTCCTGTACTTTCCTGTCCTGTCCTGTCCTGTCCTGTCCTGTCCTGTCCTGTTCTGTCCTGTCCTGTCCTGTCCTGTCCTGTCCTGTCCTGTCCTGTCCTGTCCTGTCCTGTCCTGTCCTGTCCTGTCCTTTCCTGTCCTGTCCTGTCCTGTCCTGTCCTCTCCTCTCCTCTCCTCTCCTCTCCTCTCCTCTCCTCTCCTCTCCGTCCTCTCTCTCCTCTCTTCTCCTCTCTCTCCTCTCCTCTCGCCTCCTCTCCTCTCCTCTCCCTCTCCTCTCCTCTCCTCTCCTTATCTGTGTTTCGGCGCCGCCCTGGCCCCTCTCCCTTTCCCCTGGCCGCCGCCCTAAAACCTAGTCCTGAATGCACCTTATTTTGGACCAAAATTAGACCATTCAGACCACACAGTGGAAATTAAAAATAGAATCGCACAAACAAAACAAGCAATAAATGCTTTAAACTCTGTTTGGTGGAGCAAAAATATTACAAAAAATAGAAAATTACAAATACACTGCTCAAAACAATTAGAGGAACACTATGAAATAGGCAAATATTTTTTCATTGGATAAAGGTACAAACATTAAATTAATAAAGTACATTATTTGTGGTTATTTATTTATTTATTTATTGCTCATGTCAGTAAAAACAAATGAATAACGCTGACAATTAACTTTTCAAATAATTCCGCTATGTAAGCAATTGAATCTTGTGCTTATTTTTCAAAGTTAAACACTCGTTATATAGAGTTAGTATCGTGTATGGGCTCCACGACATTCGATGACACTTTGCACCTTCGTGGCATGCTCCCAATAAGATTCTGGATTTCCTCTTGCGGGATATTCTCCCATTCCTCCTTCAGAGCATCTCCAAGTTGTTGCAGAGTTTGTGGAGCTTGATGTCGGTTCCTGACCTTCCTGTCTAGAAGATCCCACAAGTGTTCAATAGTGTTGAGATCTGGGCTGACCGCTGGCCATTCCATTACCTCAATTTCATTCCTCTTCAGGAAACCCCTAGTGACAGCCGCAGAATGTGCCCTGGCATTATCCTGCATAAACAGAAATCCAGGGCCTATTCTAATGGCAGCAGGTACTACATGCTCTTCCAGAACGTGCTCGATATGCCGGACAGCATTCAGTCGCTGGTGAACAAGTACAAGGTCCGTACTATTGTTGTACATAACTCCAGCCCACACCATTATGGAACCTCCTCTGAATCTATCAATTTCCTGTACAGCCTCTGCAGAAAATCTTTCTCCTGGCCGTCCCCACACCCTCAATCGACCATCACAACGTGCAAGACGATACCTGGATTCGTCCGAGAAGAGCACAGACTCCCACTGGTTCAGGTTCCAATCACCATGGTTTTCAGCATGCATACGTCTTGCTGCCTTATGCCCATTTGTTAAGCGTGGCTTTTTAACGGGCCTTTTTGGACGAATATTCTCTTTCTTTAATCTGTTCCTTATGGGTTGGTCTGAAACCCGGATTCCGGAAGTCATATGAAGGTCATTCTGCAGGTCTTTTGCAGTTTTTGTACGCTGTCGAAGAGCAGAAAGAACAACGTATCTGTCATCCTGGGGGCTTGTTTTAAATTTACGGCCCTGGCCACGTCTTCTACAATACTGACCTGTCTCTCTGTGCCTGTTGCGTAATCTGGACACCACGGAAGGAGAAACCCCAAGCTCTCTAGCCACTTGTCGCAGAGATTGACCTTGTCGTAAAAGATGTAGAGCATGATACACTTCAAACTCATTTAAATGCCTCATTTTGTCAGAAACTTCAATAAACAAGGCAATAATCAACATTCGTCACTTTAGCAACATCAGGAAGCTTACCAATTAGAAGTGGCCAGTGCCTTCCAAAATAAAAAAAATTCTCTATATTTGTTATTTGAGGTAATTTCTCTGTATTTAGGCCATGGATCTTTAAAATTTGTATCCAATGATAAAATTAATAATTCAATTTACATATTGTCCAACTTTCAGCATCACAGCTTTAAAAAACAATTACTTATTCAATTTATTACAAGTGTTCCTCTAATTGTTTTGAGCAGTGTATATCAAGCCATAATTCAGAGCATTTTAACATATGGTGCTGAAGTCTGGCAAATTCCTACCAGGGAATTGGAAAGAATTTTAAGTACAGAAATGGATGTTTTAAGAAGATCAGCTGGAAAATCTAGAATGGATAGAATACGAAATAAAGAAATAAGGGAAATTATGGGTGTAGAAGAGGAGCCGGACATCATAGACATTATAGAAAAGAAAATATTACAATGGTATGGCCATGTCAAAAGAATGCCAGAACAAAGATTGCCTAAAATTGTTATGGAATGAATCCAAATGGAAAGGAGGAAGAGAGGAAGACCGAAGAAAACTTGGATAGAAGGGGTACAAGCAGCTATGAATATCAGAGGAATGGAGGAAGATCAATGGATGGACAGGGAGGAATGGCATTTGGTTTCCGGAAGACGGGGGCAGCTGCCATAATACCGGATGATGATGATGATATAATGCAATGTAATGTAATGTAATATAATGTAATATAATGTAATATAATATAATATAATATAATATAATATAATATAATATAATATAATATAATATAATATAATATAATATAATATAATATAATATAATATAATATAATATAATATAATATAATATAATATAATATAATATAATATAATATAATATAATATAATGTAATGTAATGTAATGTAATGTAATGTAATGTAATATAATATAATATATTTAGGAGTTTTTTTCAACATTTGTAATATCCAATAACAGAAATTAAGAATTGTTTCTCAACTTGAAAAACTTTTTAAGTGGCCATTTTCATAAATATGACAAATAAACCCTTCTTCCCACAAATAATAAAAGAAACTGACCATGAACCCGTCAACGTTGATGAGGGGAAGAAGTAAAAATATTTTCTGTTCGAAGGCAGCACCAATTAAATAAGATATTAACAGGGTCCACTCAAACAGAAGGGTCCACATTACCCGAACTTCCCTATATAAATACTCATGTATATAAATATGGTTCATATAAGTCTGAACATATGTATAGCTTTACCTACTAGTGTTATCTGAGGTTAATAGTAAAAATAGCGGATATTTGCTGCTAACAGATATTATCAGGGTCTCATAAAACAGCTAAAATTCAGCTGTTTTATACAGAAAAAAACTAAGGTTGTGATTAGAGAAAGGATTTCATTTTTATAGATATAATACTAAAACTAAGATAGAAATACCAAACTAGTAATCTTATAAGAAATTCAATTTCACATAAAAATACATAATTGTAACATTTTAATGTAAATACATATTTCAAATAATGTGGCTAAAATTGCATAAATTAACATTATAATATAAAATTATAAAATTGTACCTTGTAGGTCCGTTTCCTCAACTTAGTACAATATAAATTCTCTGTAGGTATTTTAGGACTAGTCCCTTCATGAGCAGAAGGAGTATGTGATACGTCTGTATCTCCTGACCCTGAATGCAATACTGGTAGACTACACTTGCTGACAAAATTATAAATATAGAATCTAGAACTGGTAACAAATGAAATAATATAATAAGCAATAGTACTGAAGAAAATAATAATTTTAATAATAAAGACTAACAGAAATTAACGTGTATATACTGCAACAAATGATGTATAGGAAGAACCGGCACAAGTTTTAATATTAGATTTAAAGAAGATCCTAAAGGCTTCAGAAGTGAGGAAAGGAAATCCAGTTACACCAAACATATTGTTCAGGCAGAACATCGCACGTTAGATAATGACAACGCCCTTACAATACTGAATAAATATATCAAACCAGCAAAAATAAACGTACTGGAAGAAATTTAATTTTAAAGAAAAACAATAACAACCTGTTTCTAAATAAGAATATACCCTGTACAGTGAATCTTCTGTAAAACAAATATAAAAAGTGTACCCAGTATTACAATCAGGGTCAATATATAGTCTCCTGCTCTTTCTGATGGTGATGGGACTTGTCCCGAAAATCTTACAGAGAATTTTATTAATACTTTACACATTTGAGGAGACGGGCCTACAAGGTAACAATTTCATAATTTTAATTTTGTGTCTAATACCTGAACGGAATTTTACCATGAATGTTATTAATGTTCACATAAATTATTATTTTTTGTTCTAATTTTTAATTAATCCAAAAACTCGTACATTTTTCATATTAATGAAATCAAAATGTGAATGAATTTAATTCTTAAACGTAATTGCATCGCGTCTTAACCTTCACTTCACGTGCTATAGTTCGGAGGGAGCCCCTTATTTTTGATTAGGCTGACACAAATTACTGGACCTGAATATTCTCGTCAGCATCTTGTCCGTCAGTCATTTGTCTTGATTACATCAGACCGTTTATACAGTAATGGTATATTAAGTGAAGAATTGGTAATGTAATGTCCAAAATAAAGTCAGGTATTCATTCTCGTTTGAAGCAATATGTTGCTGAATTTAGTGGAATTTCTACAAGTAATGGAAAGACTTTTATAAAAAACATGGGACATTTGATACAATAGGTAAAGTATCTTTTAGAGCAAATAAGCGTTGGTGAAACAGAAAATTTGTGTCAGTGACGTTCCTTTGATAAAATATGCAGGGATATTTTCTTGTGATGGAAAACTTCGAGAAAGTTTTATTGTCCACTGCAACAGGAGCTTTTTAACTCTCCTCTGTCTCAATATGATTTATGAGTCATTTTTATAATAAATATTTTTTAAAATATAGAAACTTTTTTACTTCATTTTCATACATATTTTCCATTTTCTTACTACATAAAAGTATTTTTATAGTTTTTACTTACTTATTGACTTTATGGCACTTTTTAGTCTAATCATTTTGGAATTTTGTTGGAATTTCTAAAGCAAGTTAATTCAGTTACACATATTTTCCTACAGATGTCACGAGTGGCATGTGGTCAACATAACGAGCCAAAGAGACATCTAGTAGGCAGCTGAGCCATACTTGGATGATGGTCATTAAATTTTGCTCAGAGGTATCTTTTTTCAGGCTTATGTTTTTCTATTACGAACCTAAAATCTTCGGACTCGGGACCCATGTCTTAAGGTGCCTCCCAAGGACTTGTTCCTCACTTTTTTAAACCCGTTCCCTAGTTGTGATATATAGTGTTAGTGAGCCCAATATTAACACATAGCACGGAGTCCAGGCCAGTGTCAAAATTTATGAAAGACAACTCAACACATTTGAAAGAAGGATCCTGAGGCAAATTGTTAGACCAGTCGAAGAAAATCGTGTCTGGAGGAGATCCAACTCTGAATGATATAACCCATTTAATGAAAACCAAGATATTGTTTCAATTATAAGGATTGAAAGGCTGGAATAGGCAGAATATATAATATACACTGATGATAACGAATGGTGAAGGACATACAGTGGAGGAAATTCGTATATAGTCACTTGTTAAAAGGGTTAACACAAGTTTGTTTACTCTTTCTTTGGCATTTTTCTATATTAACTTAGGAGGTGATTCAGTATAAAACACACACAAATAATGTCAAAATTAATTATCCATTTCCGTCCAAAAAAGTACATGAAAACTGAAACCATTCTCACATATGGGTGGAAATTAGTATAAAGGCACTTTGTGTATTTCACAGATTAAACCAAAAAGACTGAGCGCAAAGTTTACAACAACGTTCTAAAATTTAGTTGAACCTCCATTGTTGTTAATTACTTGGAAGATTCTCTTTGGCATTGACTTGATGAGGGTGTTTATTTCTTCCACTGAGATTGAAGCCCACTCTTCCTGAATAATATTTTTCTGCTCAGTCACTGTCCCAAACTGCCGTCCATTGCGATACACACGCCTTGCCAGGATCCCCCATAAGTTCTCAATCGGGTTTAAATCAGGACTTCTGACTGGCCACGTCAAAAGTGGTATTTCTTTCTTCCTGAACCACTCCTTTGATTTAGCAGACACGTGAATGGAAGCATTATCTGGCTGAAAAATTAGATCTTCGCCAAATTCCTCATACATTCGTATCAATTAGGACTCCAGAAGCTCCTCAGTGTAGGACTCAGAATTCATCTTGGTGCGTATCCATGCTATTTTTGATCTTCCTTTAAAGCAGAAAGCTGCCCAAATCATAACGCCTCCACCACCGAAGTTTCTACTCATTCTAACTTGCTCTTCAGTACGGAGGTCGTTCCAGTAATACTGAAGGCCATCAGGCCCGTCCAGATTAAACTTCTTCTCATCACTGAACATTACTTTATTCCATTCTGAGGTCCAGGACATGTGTTCTTCAGCAAAAGTCATTCTAGCTTTCTTATGTGCATTGTTCAGAGGTAGTTTACTAAGACTTTTTTTGAATTTTAGGTTCTTGTCTTCTGACAGAATTTGTCTTACTCGTCTGGCTGTTACTGACAACTTCAAATCAGCCTGGATTTGAGAAGAAAACATACTCTTACCTTTTGCTTTACGTAAAATGAGACGTTTAGTGCGCTCAGACAATTTTCTTGTCCGTCCATATTTCCCGTTTTTTTTCCATATTGTGAGCCCAGTTTGACAAAATTATCAATGACACATCTTGAAGCCCCAATTTCGTAGGTATTTGTCTATTGGAAAGGCCCATCTCCTTGAAGGCACTAACTCTTGATTTCTCTTCATTTGATAGAGGCTTTCCACGTGGCATTGTACGTACTGCTGACTTGTAACTGATGAACGATGCTCACAGACACGTCGTCTCCATGTAATTGCAGTGTTTTGTTTACATTTATGTCTCTGTAAGAGCCAGAAGTTGACCTGGCTTTATACCGATTTCCACCCCTAGGACAGCGTTTTCTTAGATTTTACATATTATTTACATATATAATAAATACAAAATGTGGAGACCTGCATGAAATTATGTCCAAGATAATTATAAGTAATCTATGACACACATACAGTATTTGCATAAATATTTCAGGTTGTTTTACTACTAAAAGTTAGTGGCTTTATACCAATTTCCTCCACTGTAATGATTGTAATGCAAGGCCAGAATGAACCAGGGAAGCTGAAAGATCGAATATTAGATGGGAAGAGAGACAGGGCATTAGGAAGTGGAAGGTCGCGGTACTGAACTGAAAGGAATGCAGAAAATGTCTATAGAAAGCCCAGGCCCTAAGAGGACTGTCAAGTCATTGATAATTAAGATGGTGATGAATATATACAAAATTAAAAGGTACAAAGCGGGTCACTTCCGGTTTAATGCATAAAACATTGAATACCACGTAATTATTGAATAATTATTTTCAACATAAGTTAAGCGAAGGATGGAAATGTTGATAGGCCTAATTAGAATTAATTAGGCCTATATAATATCATAATAAATTAGCGTTAGCCTATATTTATGATCTCTAAAAGTTATTTTTTTGCATGAGGCCTAACATGTTCATCTATAAAGTTTTTTATTTTTTAGTTTATATTCTAATAATATTTAAAATTTTTAAAAAGTATGAAACTCTTTAATGATTTTATTACTCGCTAGTTGAGTGGAAGAGAAGACCTTCTTTTTCTTCATCACGGTTTAGGCTTATTTACTAGCCTGTTTCGGCTCCAAATTGCTGCTGTTTCCATCTTTTCTTTGGTCTTCCCAAACTTCTTCTTCCTCGTGGTGAATAGCTGTATGCTGCTTTTGGTATTCTATTCTCAGTCATCCTTGCCAAGTGTTCTTTCCAGTTTGTTCTGTATTTCACTATTGTTGTGTTAATTCCTCTACTTTTAGTCCAAAATACTTACAAGCTCCAAAGAGAAGACCTTATGGTCTTAACTCTGACGACTTAATATAGCATTATTATTAGCATTGTTATTATTAGTATTATTATTGTTATTATTATTATTATTTCACAAAAGTAAAGGCATGAAATATCAAAGAGTGTCTTGACTAAAATTAAGGTATTGATTTCACAATCTTCATTTTAAGTACTTATTTTCTCTACAAAGAATTCAAGAGGGAGAAACATTTACGTAAAGAACCTCAAACCCAAAATAACAGACATCTGAGCAAAACTTATCGTTTCACGCCAATATTTGAAATGATTTATGTTGTTAAAGAGTGTCGTTAAATCAAATACGAAGACTAACAAAAATGTTCTCTACAGCTGCATTTGTTCCTGAGGCTCCCAAAACAAATTCAACAAACGACAGCATGATACAACAAATCGGTATGTTCTAACATACGATATAAGGGGGGGGGCGAATAAAATGGGACCACAGTATATAAATGGGAACAACGGACGTTGGTATTAACGTATTGTGTGGATATGACCAGTCTACAAAAGAACAATCTCGTTAAAAAAAGGGACAGTAATTATAATGCAGTAATATTTTCCTATAAAAACTCCTAATCCCGTTCTGTCCAGGGTCAGAGGAGCAGATTAAATAAAAATGAAGGTAATATATAAGCATGTAGAAATGGTGGTATGCAGTTTTTGATAGGAGGAAAGGGGAGAGATCTCGAGAAAAAGCCTGCCCTTTTTCCAATTCGTTCACCACAAAAGTCACATGGGGTGACCGAAACGCGAATCGGCACCCAGAGGGTGGAAGATGAGTGCACAATTAATTGTGTCATGGAATCGCCATTTTTATATATTATCGCGATTTCATTAAAAGTTTAATGTGAAATGAAAATGTTTACTTACAAAATACGAGGTCTAGAAAATCGAAGATATTTCGCACTTACCTGAAAAAAACAAACATGTTTTATTACTATAGATGAATCCAGGTAAAAGTTGACATAACACATGAAAATTAAAGTTTTTTTCATGCTTTCCAAAATGGTATATACACTATTAATTTTTTTCAAGTCCCTACATCCCAAAATATTTTAGAATATGAACAAACTTAAACTTAACAAATAATTGTTTATTTTAATTAAAACTCTTACACCACTCAGATAAGTTAGTTGTTACCTCACCTTTTTTATAACCAGTGACTATAGTTTATTAGAACATAAAACTCAAAACAAGTATTTTGTAATTACTTCTATATATAACTTACTACATTCAGAATTGCTGGTTGAAATAAAATTGAAAACTTCACAGTGATTATTATTTTACTCTTACTCTGTCATTCCATAGTTACTGATTTACCGTGCATTTTAAGTGCAATCATTTCTGTTAAAGAGATTGGTTATATATATATATATGTGTGTGTGAGTGTGTGTTTTTAAAGAGAAAATAGTGTCATACTATCTGAAGGCTTAAAAAAGTTAAAGTGTTATTTTATTTTGTTCTTTGACTCCGCTGTCAAATACGTGATAAAATTTCAGCTTGAATACTAGGCTAAAACAAATCATATAGCTAGTAAATGTGTTGTTTTGAAGTGGTCCCGCAATTGAGCTATTGACTCCTCCGAGAACAAAAAGCTATGTGTTTAGAGTGAAAACTTCTCTCTCGACAGGTCCTATTCCTATAAGACCCGGGAAAAATGAGACAATGTAAAATTACCTAAAAAGACCGATATTAAGGACCAGACAGAGGGGAAACAAAGTAATTTGATATATACACAGAGTGAAAACAAGTACAATCTTAACTAGGCATCAAATTTTGCTCGGAGTGGCCCAACGAGTATACCCTGGCCTTATCTACACATTCTTTCATACTGTAGATATTAGGAGCCTGGATACTCTTTCTGCATACACCAAACAATCTACTATATAAATAGCCTGTAGTGGTAATGAAGTTTTACACAAATAATAGAATATATATATATATATATATAATATATATATATATATATATAATTAATTGATAATTTACTAGAATACGTCAATCTTTAATATCTAATGTGAATTCACTTAACTAAAAACCTAAGTTAGAAAAAAAAGACATATTTAAGATTATGGTGAGTGATTTTTATTAGCTATTCAAATTTAAGACTGATCAAAATTATTATCTTAAATAAATGGGAGTTTGTGTGTATATAAAAATATAGTAATACTCGTATTTGGCATAAATTATAAACTCTAAACAAACTTTAATCAGCTTTTCTCATCCAAGGGGGGACGCCGTAGCGTAGTGGTTAAGGCACTGAGCTACAAGCTGGAGGGTCGAGGGTTCAAGTCCCGTTGGGGTCAGGATTTTTAAACTGACCCAAACCCTCTGGCGGCACTATGGCCCTGGGGTCAACTCAGCCTCTAACGGAAATGAGTACCAGACGCTTTTTCTGGGGGTAAAGGCGGCCGTCACGCAGGGCTGACAACCCGGCTGACATAAAGTGCCGATTGTCTAGAAAAAGTGGGAGCCTTAACCTCCTACTACCCCAAGGGCCTTCCGAAGCCTGTTGTGGGATCACTTTACTTCACTTTCTCATCCAAGAAATATCTTAGTTCCTTACTGGATGTCTCTCTGTGGCGATGTTGCTAGCCATATGCCACTCGCTGACATATGTAGGGAAATATGCGCAACTAAATTAGCTCCCCTTGTCCCATGTAAAATGTACGGACATAGACTACAATAACTACAATGATTTTACAACAGAATATATACTATTGATGCCCTCCACTCTGGTCTCGGAAACTGTCCCCAGTCGGGACAAGTTTCCTGGGTGAAACTTTTTTCGGGGTTTTTCCTCATCTGTATGACAAATATCAAAATACTTTAAGGTCCAAATGTCCCCGAACATCATCCGGCCATCATAATCACCATCATCATATTCACCATATTTAGTATAGATGTCATAGTGATTGTGAGTTTCGTCTTCATGTCGTGTTATCTCGGAGGAGGCCCCGCCATTGAGCTGATCACTGATTCGGGGAGGCCCTCGATGTCCTTGTGTGGTCAAGAAAGTATGCATGTGATCCAAAGTTCAAAATCCCTCTCCCGACAGGACGTGACACCGTAAGGGCCGGATGGCGTTTGGGTGTAAAAATATACCTTATCAGCTGAGAAATTAAATTCGTTAAAGAAAGAAATAAAGAAAGAAAGAGAGAATGAAAGAAAGAACAAATACTATTGACAAGCTATATAAATAAACAAATAAACAAGATTTTCTGCAGCAGTTTAAACCATGATGAACTCTTAGTGATCACGTTTCTTTAATTATGTTAAATGTATTATTTAAAAGTTGGGTGTTAAACGTAAAATAGCAAAGTTACTGTTTGCAGAAGAATGAAGACAGAGTTGACACAGGAGTCACTACTGCTGGGCGCTGCAATCAAATTATAAGCTTAATTAAAATGTCGATGTTTTAACAGCATTATCTTTCCTTGTCTACCACATCGCCGCATCTTCTGCTATTCATAAACTTACTCGCTGTAGTAGGTCATAGAACATTCTGTCCTAATTGTCGCATAAAAACAAGTAAATAAATCTTATTTCAAATTATTACATAATTTCGATGGCAGTAAACAGATAAGTACGCAGATGTAAACTGGGCGAGTTGGCTCAAGCGGTAGCGTTCGAGACTCCTATTCGGGAGATCCCGAGTTCAAATTTTGGTGCTGACCAACTTGACTGAGGTTCTTCCCTAGTTTTCCTCAATCATCAAAGCAAACAGAATAACTGCAATTGAAATGGGTTTTTGGAGAAGATCTGCCAGAAAATCTCAACTGGAAAGAATTAGGAGTAAAAAAATTAGAAAATGGATGAATGCAGAAAGAAGTATAATGAATGAGACTGAACACAGAAGGCAAAAATTGTATGAACACGTAAGAAGAATGCAAGATGGAAGATTACCAAAGGCTATCTATGCATGGAAAATTAAAAGAAGGGACAGAGAAGGAAGACCAAGAACAACCTGGAAGAATAACATTCAAAATTCAATGAGGAAATGGGTGTAACGGATGAAGACACAGAGGACAGAGAACGATGGAGAACATTAATTAAGGAAAATTTGTGAATGTTTGTTACAAACTGATAGTCTGTAAGTCCGCAGTCATTTATGTATTTTTTTTAAACCTCACGTTAATTACTAAGATTGGTTGGCGAAAACCCTCAATGATGAGGAAAATTCTGAAATGAATGAATCAAAGCAAATACTGGGTTAGAATTTTATTACCAAGACTCATTTCATAATTTTATATAATAAATAATATCCTCAACTCGTGTCGGGACAAGGGATGAAACCCTACATTTATAGAGGTCTATGAACGTCAGAGAAGCGGATGAATGAAATGAAACGAAACGGAAAGGATGAGTATGGAAAAATCATGGAATTAAATTTGTGGCAGGGGAAAACGGGAGAACCCCCGAGAAAAATCTACGCAAATAGAGTTTCGTTCACGACGAAACCCACATGGAGTGATCGAGACCCCAGCTGTGAGAGGCGAGCTTCTAACTGATTGCGTCAATGTTATAATTTTACAACTTGGCTTATTTGTTTAATTTGTAAGTAATTAATTTCAATTTTATACATTGTTTTGTTTTATACTATTATGAGACATTACCGGCGCGATCCATTTGTAAATAGTTATGATTTGTAGAATGTCTCATTGGGTCGGTTTGTTGACCACATGCCATCCTTGACATCTGTGAGCAAATAAGGCAACTAAAAATTAACTTGGTCTCGTAACTCCTTATAAAGGAGAGACTATGGCTGAACGATGGCTACGCCATTACAGATAGATAGCATAGGCTATCCTTCAATTTTAAAATCCTACAGTAACATATTCACTATTTTATATCTTCTTCTTCTTCTTCTTCTTCATTGTAGTTTATTATCTCACCTTATATGTACTTTTACATGTCCCATGCCGCCCGGGCCTTACAGAGGCACGATCTGTCGGGAGAGGGATTTGGATCACTTTTTTGACCAAACAACGACATGGAAGGCTTCCCCGAATGAGTAATCAGCTTAATCCAGGGCCTCCTTCGAGACAACACAACATTAACACTAAACACAGCATTCACTCACACGTCTATACTGAACATGTGGAATGATAATGGTGATTATAATGGCCGATTATTTCGGGAGCAGTTGAACCTTAAAGTTTCCTGACATTTATCTTACAGGTGAGAAAAAAACTCTAAAAAAATTTACTGTGCAACCTAAAAATGTGTTCTCTAAGTCCTCTGAAGAGCTCCATCCCGTTTTCCAATATCATACTTCTTACCTCGTTCCTTACCTCATCCTTACGTCACCGCCTGCTTCATCGGACCGCTAACTACATTATATAAGGTTGAGCTACACTAATTCATTAATCAATAATTAAATAATCAATAATTAAAACCATAATAAACCTAATTAGGTAAATCAGGAGCCAAACACACGGAGGATTAACATGCTGCTGGACACAGCCGTGGAAAGAATGATTAAACCATACAACACAATTTATTATTCATTTATACTTTCCAAAGTGTTACTAACACTTTGAAATTCATCTACATGGGGTTAATGGGCTCGGCCTTCGTGCCCATGTCGACAAAATTTACAGTGTTGACAGAACTGCATAGTAGCTGCCTTAAAAAAGCCGCATTCTATGCAGATTCGTTCGTTTATGATACGAACAACAGTCCGTAATAGTTCAGTTCAGCTTTGGTTTGGTTTAGGTGAAAGAGCATAGTCGGCTCTTTTCACCATCTACCTTGGCAGTGACTAAAGCCCGGTTTTGTCGTTAGTCTTGCACGATCAAATAACACTGACACAAAAATCGTGCGGCTACACTACTCAAACCTGTACTCAGTCTTTGGGTCAGTCGTTACCCTACCTTACCGACTGCATTAGAAGACTGGCACTCAAACTTTAACGCTTTGACGCTTTTATTTTCGCACACTCTTTACGGTAAACTGTTTGAAGTAAGTTGATTTTTTTGTGACGAACTCTTTGCTTCCTTTACTATCCACTTCTTTACATTCACTAACCAAAGTGGTGTAAGGTTGGTTTTTCTTATCTCTATTGCTGTAATCCTTCGATTTCACGTGCCAGAGGCAAGGAAAACTGTTCTATGAATTCCGTGAAAAATTAATGAGACCAGTGTCGTAAATCTGATGTCATTTTTTCCGTCAATATATATAGTAAAAACACTAGTTAAAACTTCCAGTATAGCCGAAAAAAGACTGGCAGAAGAGCGAAGTTTGACCGATTATACTGACATGCATCTACATGCACCAACTTGTTCGCCGTCTTGCTTGTACACAAAGCTCCAGTCCATCAGTCTTTTGCGAGTTTATCAAATCTCGTTCAGATCATGCAAAACGTCCAATTTGCCGTATACGCACAACGTTTTGTTTGACAAACTTGGTATGATCATGCAAGACTGACGGCAAAACGTTACTTGTAGACAGACTTAAGAATACGTTCATTTCGAATGTATTAGTAACATTTAGATGTATGTATGGGTGTGTATTCCTGATTAATATTATTTCATTTTTATAGTATTAGAAAGTTTTTTATTCATTAATATTGTTGTTTGTTATCACAAAAAACTTATGTTTATTTTATTCTGTTTATTATGATATATATATATATATATATATATATGTGTCAAAATGCCATTGATCGTTATATAATATATACAAATGAATATTTGTTTGTTCGTACTTTATGCGCGGCCATACCGTTGATCTGATTGTGATGGGGCTATAGCAAAATGTTAAGGAGATTCCCGGGATGAACATAGGCTATAAGGTAGTTGAAATACTCAACCCCTTCCCCTCATATAAATCGCCCTTTGTAGTGAAAAACGTGAAATAAAATCGCTATTTGACTAAATATCCGTGACAGCATATGCTTATCTTTTACTGATAAAGTTTTAACATTGTAAAACGTACCATGTTTTATAAAACAACCCTGCAAATTATTGAGGCCGACTGAGATATCAGGCACTGTTTTACAATTCTTAAAACATTAACGCAGTGGCCTCAACGGAGTTTCGTAACGTATTTTAAAAATCTTGATTTACGGATAACTCACACTTTTGTCTTTCATTGATGCCAAGAAGATCGGGATAAGTACATTCCGGGCAAGCGTGCCCTGTCATACCGTTTATCCGACTGTGATGAGGTTTTTTGCAAAATGTTCAGGATTTTCCCGGGAAGGTTATGGGCTATAGGATAGATTTAATGCTCCAGCCCTTTACCCGTAAACATCACTGTTTGTAGGGAAAACGTGAAAAAAAGCTTTTTGTACGCTTAAATGGCTTACGCTGCCTAAGCCATAACACATAACCAAATTAATGAACACAGAATTGAATATCTAAAAAAAAAACTCTACAAAAAAAGTCCGCGACAGCATATGTTTATCTTTTATGGATAACTCACAATAACCATTTTTGTCTTTCAGTAATGCCAAGATGATCGGGATAAGTAGATTCTCGGGCAAGCGTAGCAATGCACGGAGGGTATTCTTTTATAACGAATTTTGTGTTTCAGCTCATTTATGCCACGTACATCGGGATACGTAGATTCCCGGGCAACGCAGGGTAATAGGCACGTTGTTCTAAAAATAATTACTTATAGTGAATTATACTTGAATTATACTTATAGTGAATTATACTTATAGAAAAATTATTTATAGTGAATGCTTGAATATTAAATTTTGGAAGATGAAATTTTATTTACTATTTGGATTGTATGAATGGTGATTTGTAAATATAATTAATTAGTTTATTGTTGTTTTAGCTGCAATAACGGAGAGAGCAAATTTATAATTATCTTTCCTTTTACTTATTCAACTAAACGTAAGAACAATATAATTTATTTAGGTGTAGCAGCGCACGCGGGGTGTTAGCTAGTTATATATAAACCAAGAACCTTCTGTCATGTTAGCTTAGTCTACAGTCTAGTTTTCAGTACAACGTTACATCATTTGCTATGAGTATATTCTGTATTTACTTGCATACATCTTATCTGATAACAACTCAAGTTTAATATATTTATGTCCAGAATTAGCTTCATTATTATTGTAGCCAGGATTCAATTTGACTACGTAAATATATTTAATTGTGTGTTTCATCTGGGTAGATATCCACGGCGTTGTGCCTGTATATTTAGAAACAGTGACTTTCAAAAGGGGCTCAACTCATGTTACATATTTAAAAGACCCTTATAAGATTATCATATTATAACCCAGGAAACTGCCCTGACCGCTGGATACGAGACGGCGATGCTACCTTGAAACCACAGTGGAGCGGTGGAACTACATCTCACCATTTTATAAAACAACTAAATAAAAATTCAAAGGAATAAAATTAATGTCTATATGACGTAGACGTTAAAGGAGTCTTTAAACATAAAACAATAAGAATAAAATAAATGTGATCAGATGTGGGGGTCCCGGTGCGCTCACGCGCTGACTTCAGATAAGAGAAAGTACAAACCAGTTCAGTGCTGTGTCTTTCAAAACACGTATCCTGTAGTAGAAATATACTGGTGACGTAAAATGCATTTTATCCCAATCAGACTAAATGCCGTTTATGTATGTAACTAAGGGATCGAAAACTGTACACAAAGAGACGTGCTCACACTGAGTATTCAGATGCCCGGGCCTGAGTTGAATAAATAAAATGCAGCTGGTGAGAAGTTTCTAAGGAATCGTTTTTGACGCGTGTATCGAATGACCCAAGTTAAAAATGCAGATAAAGTAATAAGGTATTTTCTATCGTATCCTCGCTGTGCACGATATAGTGATTTGGTTGATACAAATATTTTGTTTCTACAACTTATTTATAATTACGAGAGAAGTTAATGATTGGAATAAATTATTACTCTATACAAAGGATACAATTTTATAATTTTTACCTTTTAATTATTGTTATTATAAAGCTATGGCATCTAAACAAATCCTCCTGATCGAAGGGCTACAAAATAAATACCTAAAATTACTTTTAAGAATACTCCTTAAAGGACACTATTTTAAAAAGCTGTTCTTGTCACGAGTTATTTCTCATCTCATGTCATAAACCAGCGTTATTAAAATATACTTTTGCAATTAAGGAAGAATTAAGTTGGAAGTTTAGAGAATAGATCGGGTTAAAATCGGGCCTGGGGTCTGAGTGAGTGAGTGAGTGAGTGAGTGAGTGAGAGTGAGTGAGTGAGTGAGTGAGAGAGAGAGAGAGAGAGAGAAAGAGATAGTGAGTGAGAGAGAGAGAAAGAGAGAGAGAGAGAGAGAGAAAGAGAGAGAGAGAGAAAGAGAGAGAGAGGGGAGAGAAGATCACGGGAGATAGATAGAAAGAGCGAGTGAGTGAGAGAGAGTGAGGAGAGAAAGAAATAGATGGAGATGGAGAGAGAGGAAAGAAGAGACTCCAGCCCTTAGAAGATATCTTTCCCTCTCCTCCTTTCTCTCGTCTCTTCTCCTCCCTCTCTCTCTCTCCCTGCTTTCTCTCACTCGCTCCTCTCGCTCTTCTCTCCCGCTCTGCACTCTCTTCTTTCTCTCTCTCCCTCTCTCTCTCTCCCTCTCTCTCTCTCCCTCTCTCTCTTTCACCCTCTCTCGCTCTCTTTCTCTCTCTCGCCTCTCTCCCTCTCTCTCTCGCTCCCCTCTCTCCCTTCCTCTCTCTCTCCCTCTCTCTTTCTCCTCTCTCTTTCTCTCTCTTCTCTCGCTCCCCTCTCTCCTTTCTCTCTCTCTTTGAGCTCTCCCTCTCTCCCTCTCTCCTCTCCCTCGCTTTCTCTCTCTCTACTCTTCTTTTTTTTTCGATTCAAGTAACGAGCAATAACTGAAATAACGAGAAATAACTTTAAAAACAACTTTTTGGAATATAACAATAAACGTTGGAATATAACAACGACAGTTGGTTGCTGTATCAACCGCTGAAGACATTAGCAATCACGTTCAGTAGTACTTTGAAATTTTGGAAATTTCCTTTTTGACGGCTGCACAGTTGTTGAGGTGTTCATCATCAATTTCTTTCTCTGCGTAAATTCATAGAATGCATCATGGTGTAGATAATATACTGATTTTGCGCAGGTGTTTTGCAAGAGAATTGTGAGACTCCTGTCTTCCGTGGAGTTGGTGTTGTGATCCCATTTCTTGTCTTTTGAGGACGACTGACATCTGTTGTTAATGTCCTTGGTTATGTGCTGTTCATAATAAAGTAAAAATGTAGGTTTGGGTAGTGGTGAAGTTCATCAGGAAATTTTTTCTTCGTAAGGGGATCAGATTGCCAAAAATTCCAGATATGATGGATTCCATCCCACCTTTGAAATATGGCTACAACTGGATAACCACTTACGGGAATACGCTAAAAATTAAAAGAATAGCTCACGTGAGTCTTAAGGCTAAAAAAATCCATATTAACTATTTTAAGTTTATATTTGTACATTTTGTGAATGTGTCATTGTTAAGTTTTATTACGAATTTGAGGGGGGGAAAGTAGGAAAACGTGAATAAAGATGTTAGCAAAATGACGATAGCATACCGGTAACGTTGAAATACGTTATAGTTCGTAACTTATTTTCCGTCCCAAGATTCATAGATTGCCATTTGCGGTAGAACAAATTTCTCGAAATGTTAATTAGATGTGTGAGCAATTGCGATTATAATATAATTGAATGCTTATATTGAGAGAAACCAGGAATGTCGAAAGACAAAATCTGAGGCATTAGGGAAAAAAAATTAATAAGTTAAAACATAGGTTCATGGGAAATTATTAAATAAAAGCTAGTAATTTTTGGGTTCGAATAAAGAGCATAATTCAATTGTGATTAAATATATTATTACTAGCGAATTCAGAAGGAATGTTGAGGTTGTTCTCAAAAACATTTTGGCTATATATATGTATATATATATATATATATGCAGCGAGTTCCGACCATTAGAAATCGGAGTTTACTTAAAAGCCGAAATTTAAAAATCGGTCTACAGGGCTCCATTTTTGTTTTCTCGCAACGAGACTGAATACATATGATTTAATTAACAAAGAAATATATATTCCGTAAACAAGCTAAACCGAACCTTAAATTCGACATTTTAAGAAATTCATGAGTGACCACTTAACTTACTTTTCCATTAAATGACTACATTATAGTATACGATGCACAAGAATAGAAAATAGTTTAATTCTATCGAATGTAATAAGTTAAAAGTATAAACTAATTTCTAACATCGGATATATTCCAAATTAAATATTACTCCCATACATAAAAAATAATATTATTTTAATAATAATCAGTTAATATTATTGTACAATCCATATATTAATGATAATAATGCATTTACAATGCATTTAATAGTAATTAGTTCAAATAGGATATACATATATAAGCCTATGGCGACAGTAGAGACACGGTTCTATTCAAATTAATAGAAACTTAAAATAGACTCCTTGCTTTTTGTAGGTGATTTGGTATTGTTAGCTCCAACAAAAACAGATTTACAGTATTCTATACACAATTTTAATATAATTGCAAAAAGGTACAATATGGAAATCAATACAAAGAAAACTAAAGTGATGGCCTTTTGTGGGAAATATCCTATACGTAGCAAAATTGTTTTGGCCGATGAAATTTTAGAACCAGAAAATTTAATTATTTTGATAATCAATTGAGTTGGTGTTTACTTGATGAAAATCCATATTTATTAATTAAATAGAAATAAAACGTAGTTTTATTTGATTTTCATATTTATTATATAATTCAGTGATAGCTGTTTCGGTACACTGTACCTTCTTCAGACATGTTAACAAATTATGAATTGTGTTCCAACTGATCTAAGTAACAATACAACAATATTTATTTAAAATTTTAAATTTAACAAAGGGAATTCATTCAAATCAAGTTGAGAATTTAACAGTTTGTTACTACTTTTAAATTTATTAATTTCTACAGCCTCCAAAAGATCTAACTTCGTACCCTTATCACAAACATGTAAAATTTCAAAATTTGGATCGAAACAATGATTCAATTTCAACCTCCAAAAGATCCAATTTAATCAATTTCTGAAATTTTGTCATGGTTATTCGTACAGTATGAGGTCCAGTCGGATATGAACCCTCAACTTTCAAAATTTAATTAATTCGTTCCAGTTGTTGAGAATAAAGTTGCGCATCGATTGCTCCCGTTTGGAACAAACTGTCAATGAATCACATCTTCAAAATTCCACCAGACAGACAACACTATTTGTATGGGACAACTTAATAAACATTTAGGCCTATACGCAACAGGAGTAGATGGCATCCTCATTGAATATTGGTTAAATGCTTGGGTGAGGGAAAGAAGAAAATTATGTTTTTATGCAACAAGATATATAAAGAAGGTGAATGGCCCGAATGATTGACTGAGACAATGTTAGTACCAATACCGAAGAAAAATAATGCGAAGAAATGTAAGGAGTTCAGGACTATCAGCTTGATATCACACTCTGCAAACATTCTACTGAATCGACGTTTACGTTCTACGATGGAAAGCGAATTGAAAGAAGAACAGTTTGGCTTCAGAAAGGGAAAGGGTACGAGAAATGCAATTGGATTGATAAGAACAAGAGGAGAAAAAATATATAGAAAAAATAAAGAAGTTTTATGCAGTATTTGTTGACCAGGAAAAGGCCTTTTTACAGAGTGGATTGTAATAAACGCATGGTGATCTTTCAGAAAATTGGCGTGAACTGGAAGGAGAGAAGGCTCATAAGTAATCATTATATGAAACAGTAGATAGGAGAATAAATGTCAGGGGGAAGAGAAATTGCAAAGCGGGTAAATACACCTACTCTTTTCAACATTTGCCTGGAAGACCTAATGAAGAACTGCTTCAGGAATATGGGATGCGTAACATGGGAGGGGGAAAAATCAAGTGCATAATATTTTCTGATGATTAAAGCTAGGATTTTTATGTAATATTAACATGCAAAATATGTACATATTTATGTAATAATATTTGGTGAAATATGTAATATTACATAAAAATCTTAAAATATGTAATTTTAAATGCATTAAAATGTAAGTTTTATATAAATTTATACTAAATATTAAGTTGTTGATTCCTGATTTTATTAATAAAAAGTAAAGTGTGGGGCAATTATTAATTAAACAGGTTGATATAATAAATAAAATGTATTACATTTTTTTTGAAAATGCAACAATTAATAAAGTGGCTAAATAAAAAAAACTTGTTACAAAATGTATTTTTAGTTATAATTATATATTTTCGTATTCACTCTTTAACCTATCTTTAGCCCCTACAGCGAATACAGAAACTATCTACTTATTTCACTTTAAATTGCAATGAACTATGAGATACATCTCCAAGTTTTCCATTGTCATGGAGTGTCATCGGTCAGAGAGAATGTTTTTATAAGCAGAAAATGTTCTTTCCACATCACAGGAAGTTGCTGGTGCAAATTTAAGCAGATGGAATTTTTCAGGAGAGCTGTCATCTGGAGGATTTTCTTCTTCCCCGTTGAGGATCTTACACACTGTAGTCAATGTCGAGAAGCCAGGGTTTCTTTCCATAACAGAGTCAATTTTTTTCATTGTGTTTATTCCAACATTTCCTTGAACGAAACTTAACTTAGATTTAACATCATCGACAATGTCCAGTGATTCCTTCAGAGTCATGCCACAAGTTCTTAATTTTACAATACTGTCAGAAATAAATCCAAAATTGCTTTTAACATATGCCAATTGGCACTGTACCTTGGACTTACTGAAGGCACTTTGAGCCTCTCTGATAGAAACGGCTGATTTACTTGGAAACGAGTCTATTACAGACTTCACTTCTTTAAACTAGTCACTATAAACATGAACTGCTGTCAAGAAGTAAAGCAGAGGTTAACAATGGCAAAAGAAGCTTTTAACAAGAAGAGAAGCATTTTCTGCAGACCATTGACAAAATAATTACGGAAGAGGCTAGTGAAGTGCATTGGGTGGAGTGTAGCATTGTCTGGTGCAGAGACTTGGACATTCGACGGAATGAGGAAAAGCGACTGAAAGTTTTTGAGATGTGAATATGGAGAAGGAATTAGCGTATAAAATGGACAGACAAAATAAAAATAAAGATATGCTAGACAGAGTGGATGTAGGAAGAACAATACTGGAACCCATAAAGAAGAGGAAAATAAATTGGATCGGCCACTGACTAAGAGGAAACTGCCTGCTGACGGATGCCCTAGAAGTAATGGTCAACGGAAAGAAGGTTAGAGGCAGAAAAATATATCGGATGATAGACCATATTAAAATAAATGTTGGTATGCGGGTACAAAAGGAAGGCTGAGTTAAGGAAAGCGTGGAGAATGCTGAGAGTGAAAGGCCACTATGTATGTATCATAATTAACTAATTTAAATCCAATACTTATTACGTTAAATGTTATATTAATTCCTAATAATATATAAATAATTATGTACATTTTGTTTACTTGTATGAAATTAAAATATAATTAAAACATTTCAAGTACACTTTGTTATATTTATGTGGAACTATATTTTCTCTCATACCTCTAAGCCATCCCATAGTGGCACCAAAGCTCTGACTTGGCAAAGGAGAGAATGTTTCAGGGCACATTATGAACTTTGACACAGTTTTTGCTACTGTGTGGGCGTTGTATGAATGAGAATTTACACCATGACCTCTACACGAGATGCTTCATTGCATGTTGGATTATCGAACTGTAAAACAACCACCCACCACAGTCACTTTGTAGCCGCTCTTTTTGCACGCCCACTCACTCTCTAGTAAATGTGTGTTCTTCATATACGTACTTCAAGGAGCCTAGCTTTGTGCTCTAAAGAACAACACTGGCATTTTATACCCATATTTCTATTCTACTTTTTAATCAATACAGTATTGATAACTAGGACTGGAATTGGAGCTTAGAAAATGTGAAGTTATAATACGAATGACAACTCATTCGGATACCCAGATTAATATATATATATATATATATATATATATTCTTTATAAACTTTGAATGAAAACATATGTCGATGGAAATGGAGAGCAGCAACATGTTCAAAATTGGAAGAAGTAAGAAATAATATCATACGAGATCATTGTTAAATATTCAATAGTAGATTATATAAGATATAAGCGATTAAATACGTATGGGCATGTGCGTCGAATGCAAGAATCAAAGTTACCCAGAAAAACATTGAAATGGTGTCCACCTTGAATAAGGAAGAAAGAAAGTCGTGGATGAAAGAAATAAGAACTGGAATGAGAACAGAGGACTGGAGGACATGGATTGGATGGATAGGGACGAGTGCAGAGGGAAAAGAAAACTTTTAGGCACAGAAAGATGTGTAAAAATTGAAAATATTTTATAAATTAAATAAATATATAATTTCTTATTTGATATTTCTATGTAAGGAATACGTTTGTTATAAAGAATGTTCGGAATAAAAGTTCCAATATTTATAGAGCAATGGTATCATGTATAAGAGGGATTTTGTCCATTCCACCTTCTCTGAAAATTTTAAACTTTCTTTTTTAATTCTACCAGAAGAAGACATTTCTGGCACTCTCTCCTGTCATTGGAGGAATTGTAACCCACGTTTGATGTTGTGGCGCCTGGAAGGCGGAATTACGTTACCCCGATCATAGAATGGGTGATAAATCAACATGAAACACCAGGAGAGTCCTTAAACCTTAAATTAATCAAAGTTACAGACAATGGGCCACCACAGGAAAAATCAAACTGAAGCCAGATTCTCTCATCACAAGACCATAAGACTGCTCAAGCTGTAAATTCATTCTTCCAATATTATTATAGTATAATATTGTTGCCAAATATGGTCTCATAGTTTAAGAGAAGAGAAAATATTACGAATATTTCACAATAAAGCGGTTAGAAAAAAAAAATTGACTAAGAGAGAGAGACGAACAGAAAGGCGAATGGAGAAAACTACTTAACAATGAGCTGCATAATCTTTATGGGAAACCAGATTAAATAAGAACAGTTAAATGTGGTAGAATGCTATGGGAAGAACATGTAGTACTAATGAGGAATGCAAGAGAGGCATGGAAACTTATAAAAGTGCCAGTTCGTGGGCAAATAATAAGATGGGAAAATAATATAAAACATGTATATAGAGAGAGATTTGCGTTTAGATCGGTACTTGCTCAGGTAGCTCAGTTGGTAGAGCACTTGGTCTAGAGAACCAAGGGTCCCGGGTTCAAGTCCCGGTCTGAGCGTATAATTTTTCTCTTCAAATATGATTTATCCATCGTTGAGATGTACGAAATCAATAATAAAAACTTGGAAAAAGCCGTACTGGCTGTAATGTATAATTCCCAAATATGTCTTCTTAATAAAGGAGCCGCCATTTGCAAGATAGAAGCATGGCTTCACAGCATTTGGTGGATGGGAATTACTATGTATATAGAGAGAGATTTGCGTTTAGATCGGTACTTGCTCAGGTAGCTCAGTTGGTAGAGCACTTGGTCTAGAGAACCAAGGGTCCCGGGTTCAAGTCCCGGTCTGAGCGTATAATTTTTCTCTTCAAATATGATTTATCCATCGTTGAGATGTACGAAATCAATAATAAAAACTTGGAAAAAACCGTACTGGCTGTAATGTATAATTCCCAAATATGTCTTCTTAATAAAGGAGCCGCCATTTGCAAGATAGAAGCATGGCTTCACAGCATTTGGTGGATGGGAATTACAATGTATATAGAGAGAGATTTGCGTTTAGATCGGTACTTGCTCAGATAGCTCAGTTGGTAGAGCACTTGGTCTAGAGAACCAAGGGTCCCGGGTTCAAGTCCCGGTCTGAGCGTATAATTTTTCTCTTCAAATATGATTTATCCATCGTTGAGATGTACGAAATCAATAATAAAAACTTGGAAAAAGCCGTACTGGCTGTAATGTATAATTCCCAAATATGTCTTCTTAATAAAGGAGCCGCCATTTGCAAGATAGAAGCATGGCTTCACAGCATTTGGTGGATGGGAATTACAATGTATATAGAGAAAGATTTGCGTTTAGATCGGTACTTGCTCAGGTAGCTCAGTTGTAGAGCACTTGGTCTAGAGAACCAAGGGTCCCGGGTTCAAGTCCCGGTCTGAGCGTATAATTTTTCTCTTCAAATATAAAACATGATTTTTAGGGAGATGAATTTCACAGGGAAAAATTTAAAAACTTTAGCTCAAGATAGGAATGTATGAAGAACTTATGTCCGTGTGGGCTCCTATAGAAATTCAAATACAATTTATTTTACATTGAATTCTTATTGACAAACTAGCGGACCCGGCAGACGTCCTGCCTGAAACTTCAATTCACGTGTCACGGCCGGACGATAAAAATATAAGTTACTTTTTTTACCATAAAATTCACTAATTAATAAGTTCGTAAGAAAACTCCTCACGAAGCTTGCATTATGACGTCACATTGTAGTCGCGCGGAATATGTCGATAATGCAGATGACTGCACATTTAAGATTAAAAAATCCTATAACCCGAACGCAGAGCCATCTACCGGGTAAAATTGTGAATCTAAACCATCCAGGTACCCACTGAAACACACACAACAAAACAATCAAAATAGGTTCAGTCGTTTAGGCAGTTTTTAATTTTGGATTTCAAGTAAACCTCCACTTCTAATTGTCTGATTTTGCTCATTTTTGGATAATATCTATCTCGGTTTATTTTAATAGGATATACTGAGTTTCGTTGTGAAACATTGCAAATTGTGATCTCTAGATCGATTTTTAAATTTTCACTTCGTGTGAACTCCTACACCTAATGGTTTTAGAGGGTCCAATTGTGAATCTAAACCAACCAGGGATTCAATTAGACACACAAACAATTTCATCAAAATCGGTTCAGTCGTTTAGGCAGTTTTTAATTTCAGATTTCAAGTAAATCTTCACTTCTAATTGTCGGATTTTGCTAATGTTTTGGATAATACCAACCTTTGTTTATGTTAATAGGATATACTGAATTTCGTTGTGAAACATCGAAAAATGTGACCGTTAGAGCGATTTTTATATTTTCGTTTCAGGTGAACTCCTACACCTAATGATTTTAGAACATAATAGATAACGGCTAAACACTCGTCGCATTTAAAAACGTACATATAAAAACTTTCACGAAGATCGGTTGAACGGTTTAGAAGTCTATAAAGGACAAACAGACAGACAAACACACACACACATATATATATATATAATGAGCATTCAGGTTCGATAGTGCCAGCAGTTATTCGACAAAACAAGAAAAAAAAGTTTGAAAATTCAGTCTACATTAATTCGAAATAATATATTTAAAAACTGCTCTACCGGTCGTGTCAGTTTAAGTCCTGGGTGATAAGGGACATGTAAAGGTACCTAACATGGAGAGAATAAACTAAGAATAAGAAAGAAAGAATAATTCGGTGGCATATTGTTTTCTTTGAATGGATATTTTTTATGACACTAGGTAGTTGTTTTTAATTATACAAATTGTAATTAAAAGTGATTCGTTCAAGTTCCATCTAAAACCTCTTTAGGGAGTTGTCTGTCCAGATTTATCCAATGCGCATGTCAATCAAATCAAGCAATTATAAAGTGACGTGAAAGAGCCTTCAATTGTCTCGACCACTACAGAATGATTGATTTAACTAATTGAAGTTTTCAAAACGTAATTTGGTAAATATTCAACGCAAGTTTGATTCTATATTTTATCCTGTTTATACAGAACAACAGTGGCCTAACACACGGTACTTCGAATCTATATCTAAATGGGCCTATATAAAAACGAATGTCTGTCTGTCCTTTATGCATTACTACACCATTTATCCGATTGTGATTTTTTTTGCAAAATGTTCAGGAGTTTCCCGGGAAGGTTGTAGGCTATAAGAAAGTTGTAACAGTAAACCCCTCATTCTTAAAAATCACCCTTTATAGTGAAAAAGTGTTTTTCTGAACTTTATGGACTCTTAAATGGTTTATGCTGCCTAAACCATTTCAAATTCACCAAATTATGTATATAGAATTGAATATCTTAAAAAAATCTACAAAAAAGTCCGCGACAGCATTGTCTGTCTTTTACGGATAACTCACAACAACCATTTTTTTTTCATCTCATTGATGCCAAAATGACTGGGGTGACTAGATTCCCGGACAAGCGTTGCAGCGCACGGCGGGTATTCTTTTACGGATAACTCTCAATAACCATTTTTGCCTTTCAGCTCATTGATGCCAAGAAGATCGGGATAAGTAGATTTCCGGGCAATCAGCAGGGTATATCTAAAAATAAGTATGATATAAATTTATAATTTTTTTATTTCAATTTATTCAACTAAACATAAAAACACATTTAATTTATTTAGGCATAGCAGCGCACGCCGGGTATTAGTAACATGAAAACGAGTGTGTGCATGTTTGTCCTTTATAGACTTCTAAAACACCCGAGCGATCTTCATGAACATTTGTGTATACAACTTTTCAGATACAGAGAGTGTTTAGCCAAAATATATATTGCTTTGAAACATTTTAATGTAGAATTCTTGTAGAAAATATCTTCAGGAAGGTCTAGCTATGAGTGATAACATTCAGATGGAACTTTGGTTATCGGAGATATAACTGGATTCAATGATCGGTAGAGGCCGGTTTTTTATATAGTATTATGCGATAAAATATGTATGTAAATCATCATCATCATCATCATAGTACATTCACGAATTTAGGCCATTTGTTGACCTGTTTCGGCCTCAAGAGAAACACCATCCAGAAGTCTTTTGAGTGGACGTCCTGGTCTTCTTCTTCCTGCAGGTTGATATCTTAACATTAGTTTGGGTATTCTGTGATCTTCCATTCGATGAACATGTTGTATCCATCTTGACTTATAATCAGAAATTTTGTTTTCTAAAGATTCCATGTGTAATTCTTCTAAGATGTCTTCATTTTTTTTGTGATCTAGTAGTGTGTATCCTGCAGTCCTCCGAAGATATCTCATTTCAGCAGATCTAAGTCTCTGTATATCCTTCTGTTTCAACGTCCATACTTCGCTACCATACAAAAGAGTTGGAAGAGCCAGTGTTTTATACACTTTCAGTCTTGAATGCTTTTGGACTAACTGTGGCTTGAAGATAGAATTTATTAACCCTAAAATTCTTAAAAATTTAGATATTTTTGCATTTACATCCTTTTCTTCTTCATATGAGATATTGCATCCTAGATATGTAAAATTATTCACCTGCTCCAAAATTTTATTGTCCAGTACAATTTTACTTCTGACAGGATCTACACCTTGAAATGCTATAATTTTTGTTTTTTCTGTAGATATCTTTAATCCATATTCTTCTGTAATTTTGTTAAGTTCATACAGACCTTTCTGTAGATTATCTTCGGAATTTGCTATTATTATTTGGTCATCTGCAAACAATAGGGTGTTTAATTTTCTATTTTCTGATATTCTTATTCCAAATTTATATGTTTTGTAAATACATAACAAAATTAAATATGCACCAAATATGTTATATCAAAATACAAAGAAACGTTAAAATATTTTTTTAATGCTTTCATAGTAACTTGAAAGGTAGAAAAGTAAAATTCTACACATATTGTAAACAATAGTTCAGTATGGCCCATCAGATTAACGGTACAATCTGAAGATCAATCTTGGCACGAAACAGTAAGCCACAAGACATTTCTCCTCATTTTTGAGAGTTCGGTTTCGTACAGCGATAAGAAAATACGCTGTGCAGTGAAAGCTCTCAATCAGCTAGGCAGTGAATGGCAAGACGAGAGGAAATACAACGTGAACTTGGAAAATATATCCCATTCTTGTTCCGACAAAATTCAGCTCAAACTGTATCACTTAAAATTATATTTTAAATTGTAATTTTTATAATCCATTACGTTTAATTAAACATTAACGTACTATGTAAAATATGGTAATTATCTCAAAAATATACATATACATATACATAAGGACTTTATTAAACTAAAAGTAAGATACATACAATGTTATTTACAAATATGGATCGCACGGGCAGTAAGCCGTACGTGCTGTTGACAGTCCGTTACAATAAGTTGATGTTAAAAAAAAAGAAAACACAATAATATTACAATTAGATATCAATACAATTACATTATACATTAACTTAGTTATGTAGAATTATTAAGAATTAATGGCACTGCAATTTGTTAACATATTTATTTATTCCTAAATAAGTGTTGTTCTTATTTTCCGCGTTTTGTCCAGAAATCTACCCAGGTTTATCCAATTTTCTGGGTTTACCAGTAGCCTACCTCGTAGCATACCAATCTTCCACAATTTGAATTTAGAAATCTTTCCGGTAATAACTGATGCCTCCAATATTCTAAATCGTTACATTTTCCTAGTATACGTATCTCGTCTTCAGAGCTCCCGCACATTGAACATATTCGCATATCATGATCGTCGCTAATTTTTAAAAAATTCCATGCCCCTAACCTGAACCAAGCAAGCCCTGATCTCTCTTTAAATCCTAGATTCAGTATATAAGATTCTTTTCCCCAAACTTGTTTTAGGTCTCTTTGTAAAAATAGTGATCGTTTTCCCGCACATTCGGCCAAAATATTTTGTCGGTTTATATCTAAGTACCTCCTCCTAATTTTTCTCCACACATTCTTGCGATTTTCAGTCCCTTTTTCCCATACCCAACCCATCCCAATCTTTTGGAGTTCTCTCTTAACCTCGTCTGCCCAGAATTTCCCATTTGCGTTCCTAATTTGGTGATCGTAACAAATTGCTCTGAGCATTGTTTGTTCACCTTGGATTAGCCGCAACCAGTACTTGAGTACACGAATTTTGCAAATTTATGTCGTCCTGAAATGACCCAAATTCATATAAAATTCCACAGTTAGAAACGGCCTTACTAAGTCCTGTAATATATTTTAGAAAATGCGTATATAGGCCTACCTTATTCTTTAAAATATGTAGTATTATGCGGAATATGTAAAAAGTATGCATAAAAACGCGAAGTCCAACAGGCCTAGAAAGCCCTTGGCCTACTACCATCCAGCTGCTGGCCTCACATCCATATGTGTTAATCAGGTAGACGATCATCTAGTCAGTGTAGAAGTGATATGTGGTCAGCATGTCGGGTCCCCTAGCCAATATAGCTGGTCTTCTCAACCTGGAGTCAGTACTTATTGTAGCTTCCCAAATGCCTCACGATACTGCGTGGGCACCGGTCCCATACTGGCCGAAATTCCATGAGAAAATGTCTTCCCCCATGGAGACCCAAACCAGCGCAAGTCCCGTTGCTCTGCGTCAAGGCTTCTTGCCTTAACCACTCGGCTACAGCGCGGGACAAAAATATGTATGGTGAACGTAAAGTTTAATAGTCTATGTCTATAGCTTGGCAGCGAACAAAATTCAATGCGTTATTGTCTTGAGTGCACACTGCCGCTCAAAAAGATACATAAGCGGTTCACAAGAGTACGAATTGTATTATACTGTACATGCCACGTTATACTAGTATCCTGCTGTTGTTTTTCAGTGAAATACGCCCAAATTAGTGACGTTACGATGGCGTGTGCTAAAGTGATGCTTCTTCATATGCACGAATTCTAAGGTTCGATCTGAGTTCGAATGTTTTCTTTTTCGTCTTTCCTATTTTCACTTGTTTCTTCTTTTTAAAGACAAAACACTGTTGGTTATGTGGAATTGTTTATTGTCCTAGATGTGAGGGCTATTATCAGGCTGGACTTGACTAATATATAGGTCTAAAATATAATATTTGGAGGTGGAACGCAAAAAATAGATAAAAATAAATAGCCGTGGAACTAACAGCTCCTGCGTCTGTCACAGCATACATTAGCTGCGGCAGGGATTCCACGAGAATCTGGATTCAATGCCACCGCTATCCAGGCATCAACAACTCGTTTCCTCAATTCGTCCTTGCTAAGTTATGGTCCTGGCCATTTGGAGCGTAAAGTTGCCTTCACTCTCGCCCACGCATGTTCTATCGGGTGACATCGGAGGATGATCCAAGAGATGGATATCACACTACCTCCGAAATTATATTCTTAGGGAATATTTTGAACCAAAGACGAATCGAGAAGACTTTAGTGTGCTATATAATATTTATAGGAAATCAGATATAATAAGAACAGTTAAGTCTCGTAGATTGCGATGGGTCAGAGTGAAAATCAGACAACGGCTATCGCTTATGAGAGGAACAAACGCTAAAGATGATTCTGTAAAATATGAATTAAAAAACTTGAAAAATGATGAAATGCGGCAAGAATACCAAATCAAAATTGCTAATAGATTTGAAGTACTGGAAACTTCAGATGACAATGTGGCAAACGAAGAAGAAACTGATATAAATAAAGAATGGGAGGCTATAAGAGATACTATTAAATTGTCAGCATCAGAAAGCATTGGTTGTTTAAAAAAGAGGCAAAACAAGAAATGGTTTGATGAGGAATGTGCCGACATCGTAAAGAAAGAAAGCTAGCAAAAATGAAATGGTTACACGAGCCAAATGAGGTAAATTTAGAGCAATTGGGTAGTGTTAGACGAGAAACCACCAAGTTACTAAAGAGTAAGAAGAGGAATATTTGAGAGAGAAGATTAATGATCTTGAAATTAATGCAAAAAATAGGAACATTAGAGAATTATATCAGGGAATTAGTATAGAGAAGAAAGGGTTTCAGGCTAGAACAAACATAATTCGAAATGAAAATGGGGATATGATTGCAGATTCTAGGAGTATATTAAATAGATGGAAAAGTTACTTTAATCAGCTATTAAATGTACATACAGAACAGGACATTGAGGAGGATAAGTTACAGACAGCAGAAATGCTAGTCGCAGAGCCAAGTGCATTAGAGGTCGAAATGGCGATTGAAAAATTGAAGATGTATAAAGCATCAGGTTCAGATGAGATCCCAGCAGAACTCATAAAATCAGGAGGAGAAAAATTGATAGACAAAATACGCTTGTTGCTTAGTATGATTTGGGAAAAAGAAGCTCTTCCAGATGAATGGAAGGAATCAATTATCGTACCAATTTATAAGAAAGGAGATAAAACTGATTGCAACAACTATAGGGGCATCTCATTACTTTCAACTTCATACAAAATTCTTACAAATATATTAGTAAGCAGACATACTCCCTACATTGATGACATTCTAGGAGATCATCAATGTGCATTTAGAAGAAACAGGTCTACAACAGATCAGATTTTTAGTATAAGACAGAATTTAGAAAAGAAATGGGAATATAATGGCACTGTACATCAACTATATGTAAACTTCAAAAAAGCATATGATTCAATTAAGAGGGAGAAGTTATATAGTATCCTGCTGGAGTTCTGAATTCCTAAAAAGTTAGTTAGACTTATACGAATGTGTCTAAATGGCTCAAATAGTAGGGTGCGTGTAGGCAAGCAGTTTTCAGACACTTTTGAAATCCAGAATGGGTTGAAGCAAGGAGATGCACTATCTCCTCTACTATTTAATTTTGTACTAGAGCATGCCATTAAATCTTTAGAGAATGAGGAAGGCTTACAACTCAATGGTATTAATAAGCTGTTAGTTTATGCTGATGATGTAGTACTATTGGCCGATAGCGAGGAGATACTAAAGGCCAACACGCACACACTATTGAGTAACACTAAGAAATTAGGACTGGAAGTAAATATCAGTAAAACTAAATATATGGTCACAGGTAGAAATTCAGTATATAATGGAAATGGACAGCTAATGACAAATGAGGGAAATTTTGAGGAAGTGGCTGAATTCAAATATCTAGGAACAATAATCACAAATAGGAATGAGACGCACAAAGAAATTAAACATAGGCTCAATTCTGGAAATGCATGCTATTATGCATTGCAGAGACTTTTGATGTCCCAACTCCTTTCAAAAAACGTTAAGCTGAAAATATATAAAACTATTATTCTACCAGTTATATTATATGGGTGCAAAACATGGGCTCTTACTTTAAGGGAGGAAAGGAGATTACGAGTATTAGAGAATAAAGTTCTTAGGAAAATTTTTGGACCAAAGAGAGATGAACAGACAGGTGAATGGAGGAGACTACATAACAATGAACTACATGGTCTTTATAGGAAGCCAGATATAATAAGAACAGTAAAGTCTCATAGACTGCGATGGGCAGGACATGTTGCACGTATGGGGAATGAAAGACGTGCATGGAAGCTTCTTGTAGGAAAGCCAGAAGGAAAACGCCCAGTTGGTAGACCAAGAATGAGGTGGGAGAACAACATTAACTATGATTTGAGGGAAGTAGATTATACAGGGAATGACTGGAAAGCATTAGCTCAGGATAGGGATGTGTGGAGAGCTTATGTCCGTGCGGCCATGAACCTACGGGTTCGATAGTGCCAGTGAGTAAGTAAGTAAGTAAGTAAGTAAGATTGCGATGGGCAGGACATATGGCACGAATAGGCGATGGAAGAGGGGCATGGAAGCTTCTTGTATGAAAACCGATGGAAAATGTTAAGTTGGTAGACCAAGACTGAGGTGGGAGAATAACATTAACCATTATTTAAGGAAAGTAGACTATACAGGGGATGATGGGAAAACATGAGCTCAAAATAGGGATGTGTGGAGAGCCTATGAATCTATGGGTTCGATAGTGCCAGTGAGTTAGTTATATTTAAAACTGAACACTTGCAGGACTGTGCAATTTATTCATACCATGTTGAATATGTCATAGGCCTACTGAATTATACATAGGAAGGGCATTATTGGTCATAGTTCTACCTTTTCTCTATAAGTGTCAAACTAACCATTGTCTGCTAGTGAATTTTTGCTCTTTCATGTGTACTGTTTTATATTCATTATATTAACATAAATATAATGTATAGATGTATATATTTTGCAGAAAAAAACACAAATTTATAGATCTATGTTGAGAAACTGTTTATTAAAAATACTGTATGGGAATCGAACTGGAAACCAATTTCTTTCAGTGCCTATCATAGTTCTTGCAATAGCCATCTGCGCTCTTGTAACTTTGATGATTTAGGGCGTATTTCTTACCTTCTTGTTGATATACACATTTCGCGCAAGATTTTAAAATTAGGCCTAATTTACATACCTGCGTTCAATTCATACAAATATTACAACGTTCAGAGCCTTCAGCACACACTTTCCGATCTGATCTATAACATATTTCAGACAACTAAACCAAATAAGCGAATGTAAGCTATTTAAATACGCTTAGTCGTGTGAACAAAGCTTCACATGCGCAGTGCGGAATTAGTGAGACTTTATATTTCAAACGCTCATGATTTCTGAGCGGCAGTGTACATTTCTCACTATCCATCTCTCTCTCTCTCTCTCTCTCTCTCTCTCTCTCTCTCTCTCCTCTCTCTCTCTCTCTCTCTCTCTCTCTCTCTCTTTCAACCAATCAGCGTCAATACCCGTCAATGCTGGTATCACCAGCAAAACAATTATACGTATCAACCAATAAAAACGATGCTGAAGCTATAAAGTCTTACAAAGTTGCAATTAATCTATTCTATCTTTGGGTTTTTACAGCTGCTGCCGTCTTCCCGTGCCAAACCTCCAAAGCCTGCGGTCTTGGGCATCTTCGATGCTTAGCCCTCTAGCTTGCATTACTGTCTTCATGTTTTCCTTCCATGTTAACCTTGGTCTTCCTCTTTTCTTCTTTCTGTTAGGATGCCATTCATATAGTTGCTTCGGCCATCGCTCATCTTCCATTCTTAAAACATGTCCTAACCACTTTAATTCCTTTTCCTCAATTCTTTCAATTATGCTTTCTTCTGCTTCCATTTTGTTTCTAATTTCCTTATTTGTGACACGTTCTAATTTAGACTTTCTGGCACTTCTTCGTAAATAATCCATTTCTAGAGCTATTAGTCTATTCTTGTAGTACTTATTGATTGTCCATACCTCACTTCCGTACATTGCAACAGATTCCACCAATGTTTTACCAATATATTTTTTTGTGTCTTTCCAAATATGCTTATCCCACCATATGGAATTTAATGATGATATTATTTTGCTACTCATTCAATTCTATGTTTTATGTTCTCTTTGCCTATACCTTCGATGTTATCCATATCATTCCCAAATATTTAGTTTGTTTCACTTGCTTTATTTGGATTCCATCTTCCAATACTAAGTTTTCTCTTTCATTGCTATTTATTGCCAGATATTCTGTTTTTTGTAAATTTACTGTGAGACCCCATGATTCATATGTGCTTTTCAACCTTTTTATCATGAATTCCATATCAAAATTGTCTTGTGCTAAAACCAGTTGATCATCGGCAAATTGTAATGTCAGCAAAAATCTATTGCCTATTGGGATCCCCATACCTTTGCAGCTGTGTTTCCATTTCGTTAATATAAATTCTACATAAATATTAAATAAAATTGGTGATAGACTGCACCCTTGTTTCAATCCCTTTGAGGTGTTTATAGGATTAGACATTATATTTCCCATTTTAACATAAGCGGAGTTATCTTTATAGGTTTGTTTAATAATTTCTATTAGGTTTCTGTCAATATTGTATTTCTCCAATACTTCCCATAATTTGTTCCTCGGAATTGAGTCATAAGCTTTCTCTAAATCTATCATTGTCAAATGGGTTTTCTTCTCCAACTGCAGTCCGTTTTTCAATTAACTGTTGTATTGCAAATATATTGTCAACACATGACCTTCCTGGTCTGAATCCATTTTGATCTTCTCCTAATTTGTCTTTAACATCTTTTTGTAACTTTGTTTTTAATAACTTCGTAAATATTCTATATAATGTGTTATTTATACTTAGTCCTCTGTAGTTTTTTGCGTCTCTTCTATCGCCCTTCTTGTATATTGGTACTATGTAGCTTATTTTCCATTCATCAGGAATCTTCTGTATTGCAATGCACTTATTATACAAGTCCCTCAATCTATCTATTAAATTTTTTGGGCCATATTTAATTAACTCATTTGGTATGTTCCTGGCCCTGGTGCCTTTTTATTCTTTAGGGTTTGAATTTCTAATTCTATATCTATTGTATCAAATTCCAGGGCGTTCATTTCTATGGATGGATTTTCTGTTGTTTCCATAAACTCATTTCTAGTTTCTGACAGTAAAGCTTTGTAATGTTTTTCTGCGTCTGATTTTGCTAACAAATTTATCTTGCTGGGTCCTTGGTTTGTTTTCAGTGTTTTTAGAAATCTCCATACTTCTGATGATTGTGATCCTCCTATATAACTTTCTATTTCTTGGCATTTGCTTTTCCATAATTTGTTTTTTTCTTCTATCACTTTCCTTTAACTTCGGCGTTTGTTCTCTTGTATTCTATCCAATTTTCTGTTGTTTATTTGCCAACCATTCTAAGTAGCATTTTTTCTTCTTTTTGGTTAATTCTTCAATATCATCATTCCACCAATCTTGGGTATTTTGTTTTTTATTTATTGTGCCTAATGCTTCTTTTGCTGCCGAATGTATTATTTCCTTTAATTGATTATATTCTTCTTCTATGTCTTCCTTGTAATCCAAATTCTCAATTTTAATCCTCAGTCTTTCTTTATATAAGTTTTTGATACTATCCTGATTAAATAAATACAGTTTAAATTTTTCTTCCTGCTTCAGTTGCATTGTTGATTCCCTAGCTTCATCATGCACTTTTTTCCCTGTAGGGAATTTGGGGATGATCTGTGCTGTGAGTAGATAGTGGTCAGAACCACAATTTGCTCCTCTTTTAACCCTTGAGTCCTTAATAAATAAGGAAGTATTTTGCTTTACAATTATGTAGTCTATTATTGATTTTTGATTGAGACTAGGTCGTTCCCAAGTAAATTTATGAATATCCTTATGGTCGAAAAATGTGTTTACTATCTTTAATTTATGTTGTTTGCACATCTCTATGATTCTATTTCCATTATCGTTGACTTCTTGTTCCCCATATTTTCCTACTGCTTCATCATTGTTTCTTCTACCCACTTTCCCATTTAAATCTCCCATTAGTATTAATTCTTCATTACTTCGTATTTTCTCTATTTGTTCCACTAATACTGAATAGTACTTTTCTTTCTGACTCTGTGCAGCATCATCTGTTGGTGAGTAGACTGCTAAGAACACCATTGTTCTTCCCATAAGCTTCATTTTAATCTTTAGGCATCTTTCATTAATATGTTCATATTCTGTTATGTTTTTACTGTATTTCTTTTTTACAAACATTGATACTCCAAGTTGCAATTAAACCACAGGGAAATATAGCACAGAGTGACTGGAAGGGGAGCATTATGCCATAGAATTTTAGCGCATGCGCAGTACTATGTATTTTGTTTGCTACCAAGCTACAGTACCCTAACTCGTCAAAATTTTAAGTTCTCAGACTGAAAAATACCGAAGAGAAAATACATAATTATTGCAGCCTCACTATGATGGTTGTCCAGCGGCTGGCGTTGTTTCCCCGTGGCTATTATAAATAATTAAATACAAAGATGCCGACTACCGCCACTATAATAATTCCGCATGTTAATCATTGTCAAGCATTGTCGCGAGGGCACCCGCTTTTATATAAACGGACAACCATCATAGTGAGACGATAATACCAGGCCTTCCGGATTCTACACCAAAACAAACCGTAGGAGTTAAGTACTACGCGGAGTAGTGAGAGAGGTGGGGAGTAGTATGAAGTCCTGCGCAGTATCGTCCGATTACTAGTCAACTGTGTAAAAAGTTCAGAGAGAGTAACGTTCATTTCAGTTCTGATACATTAGTGGATTTATAAAGTTTGCATTGTTTATGTTTGTTTCTCTGTGTTCGACAATACTGCAAAGTGTTTGTTATTTTATTGTACAATTGTAGGCTAATTATATGTTGTACGAGTATTACACAATTTTTGCAGCATCTAACTATACCTGGTCCCGCCTTGACGTTGTGTTCCTATTGTTTCCAAGCAAGTGTTGTTTACAGGTCGTCCTCAAGCTCTGATAAATTACATTGAAATCCGGATTCTACTAATCGAGGATAGGAGTCCCTTGAGTTAATTAGTTGTGATTATATGTTCTATTTTAAAATAATTGTCATAATTCAGCATAAATATGAATCAAAATACTTCATAGGAATTCGGCTCTATTAGATTATCATATTTATTTTTATTCTAAAAAGTCGATTTAGGGACAAGAACGAGAAAACAGTTGAAAACTACAAGAAAACGTAATAATGTGGACTTCATAAGCGAAGTTCGTGCTGAAACATTAATCAAAATGTATTTAACCTAGTTTTTTAATAAAGTAACAAAATGGATTCCAAAGCTGTGTTCAAAATGGGTATATGAATTACAATTTTAATATTTTTACCTCTTAAATGAATTTTTTCATCGTGTTAGTAATTATTCAAAGGCAGGCTTATAGTTTTAATTTATGACAGAATTCTCTCCCTCTCTCTCTCTCTCTCTCTCTCTCTCTCTCTCTCTCTCTCTCTCTCTCTCTACAACATTCGCCGTCCCGCCTACGTCGTGGTTTATGCAAATTCATACAAGAGAGAAAAACAAAGATTGATAACATAATTTGAGTAACCGTGCGAATATTCTACGCTCTCTGCATGTTTCTTATCTCAACTTGACGGCGCCTATTTCATAAGAATAAAAGTATTGACGTCTTAATTAGATTAAACTTACTGCCTCATTTAATTCTAGCGAAATCCGAAGGAATGATGCTATTGAGGTTGTTCTCTTGAAAATAAGTTTCAAAACATTTATACATATCTTCTACATACTTTGCCTGCCTCCTCTACTCTAACATCGAGTTTTATTTACTATGCGAGATACTTGTGTCAATAAAATAAAACTAGAACAGAGTAATCTAATATATAGAAATGTTTTTGCGCCATAGTGCGTTTTGTCATACTTACTAGCAATGGCGACCATTATTGAAAGTTCAACTTCCTACATTTCGGGATTGCCAACCTAAATAACTGTACTGTAATATTACATTTACACCCACGTGCGGGAAGTAAAACCACTGCCCTCTATGTATACTACGTACAATATACATACAGAACATATCCAAATATACATTATACAAAACAAATCACTGCATTTTAAATGAACTGAACTTTATTTGAAACAATATAAAACAATACATACGTACTTGCGGGTCATGTTATCAATAATTGTTCTCAAGGCCTCCTGTTGTTTCAATTAATAAACATTTGCCACACTGTTAACATTAGTCAATTGTATATAATTAACGCAAATATTTCCAACAAAGATGTTATTATTTTACTATTATTTATTTCGGAAACACCATCGCGCAAAAAATAATGTATAACGCACGTTTGTTAAGTGTTTTACAGAATCTCGGAAATTTTTCCTCGATTCTGTAAAAACCACTTCCCAACCTTGCATCGTAATATACTATTGTTTGTTTGTATGTTCGTATTTTATGCGCATCCGATTGTGATGGGCTTTTTGCAAAATGTTCAGGAGATTCGCGGGATGAACATACAATATAAGAGAGCTGTGATACTCAACTCCTACACCCTTAAAAATCACACTTTGCAGTGAAAAAGTGAAAAAAAAAATCCCTTTTTTGACGCTTAAATGGCTTACGCTGTCTATACCATCACAAATACACGGTCAACATCATATGTTTACCTTTTACGGATAACTCACAATAGCCACTTTTGTATTTCATTGATGCCAAGAAGATCGGGATAAGCAGATTACCGAGCAAGCGTGCGTTGCCCTACCGTTCATCCGATTGAAATGGGACTTTTTGCAAAATGTTCAGGATTTTGCCGGAAGATTATAGGCTATAAGAGAATTTTAATACTCAAGCCCTTCACCCTTAAAAATCACACTTTGTAGTGAAAACGTGAAAAAAATGGCTTTTCGTACGCTTAAATGGCGTACCCTGCCTAAACAATAACAAATATACCACATTAATGTACACAGAATTGAATATCTCAACAACAAAAAAAACTCTACAAAAAAAGTCGGCGACAGCATATGTTTATCTTTTACGGATAATTCCAATAACCATTTTTGTCTTTTATTGATGCCAAGAAGATCAGGATAAGTAGATTCCCGGACAAGCAAAGCATCGCACGGCGGGTATTCTTTTACGGATAACTCAAAATAACGAATTTTGTCTTTCAGCTCATTTATGCCAAGACATCGGGATACGTAGATTCCCGGGCAACGTCGGTTAATCAGCACGGGGTATCTAAAAATAATTACGATATGGCTTTATTTACAGCGATTGATGAGGATTGAATTTTGGAAAATGAAATTTTATTTACTACCGGTATTTGGATTATATGAGAGGTAGTTTGGAAATAAAATCAATTAGTTCATTGGTTGTTTTAGCTGCAATAATGAAGAGAGTAAATTTATAATTATTTTTCCTTTTACTTATTCAACTAAACATAACACAATTTTCGTCTTTCAGCTAATTTATACCAAGAAGGTCGGGATAAGTAGATTCTTGGGCAACGCCGGGTAATCAGCACGGGGTATTTAAAAATAATAAAGATATAAATTTTTCCTTTTACTTAGCTAAACGTAAAAACACATTATTTATTTAGGCGTAGCAGGGCAGGCCGGGTATTACAGTAGCAAGTACAATATAAAAGGCAGTATCAATGTAATAATTACAATGTTCATATAAGGGCCTTATGTTTTATATTATTATTTAACAGAACAACATACAAATACACTATTTAAATATTTATAGATTTTGTAGATCATTCTACAGGGTGTTTCAGAATAGGTATTACAGACTTTTAGGGGTTGTAGAGATGATTTAGTAGATAAAGTTTTGTTAAGGATCCCACGTCCGGAAACGTACCATTTCGATATAAAATTGGTTTGTAGATCGAAACACAATGGACTGATATCGTGTGTCTTGTGTTTCAGAATAAGTATTACAGACTTCTAGGGGTTGTACTACAAGTGTGGCTCCACGTGGCGACCCTGTTCTTCGTTGCACGAAGTGTACTTGCGACGCATGTTTTCATACACACGCCCCACAAGACCTGGTGTTTGCTCAATAATGTCTGCTGCCATGCCTCCAGACTTCATGCAAAAATGTCTTCCACCGACTCGACGGGTGTAGTACAACCCCTAGAAGCCTGTAATTCTTATTCTGAAGTACAAGACCACGATATCAGCCCATTGTGTTTCGATCTTCAAACTTATTTTACATCCAAATGGTACATTTCCGGACATAGGTTCCTTATCAAAACATCTACTAAGTCCCCTGAATAACCCCTAGAAGTGTGTAATGCTTGTTTTGAAACACCCTGTATAATTAATCGATAACTTTCTACATTTGACAACGACTTACTTACTTACTTACTTACTTACTTACTTACTCACTGGCACTATCGAACCCGTAGGTTCATGGCCGCGCGGACATAAGCTCTCCATACACCCCTATCCTGAGCTAATCCTTTCCAATCATTCCCTGTATAATCTACTTCCCTCAAATCATAGTTAATGTTGTTCTCCCACCTCATTCTTGGTCTGCCAACTGGGCGTTTTCCTTCTGGCTTTCCTACAAGAAGTTTCCATGCACGTCTTTCATTCCCCATACGCGCAACATGTCCTGCCCATCGCAGTCTACGGGACTTAACTGTTCTTATTATATCTGGCTTCCTATAAAGACCATGTAGTTCATTGTTATGTACTCTTCTCCATTCACCTGTCTGTTCATCTCTCTTTGGTCCAAAAATTTTCCTAAGAACTTTATTCTCAAATACTCGTAATCTCCTTTCCTCCCTTAAAGTAAGAGTCCATGTTTCGCACCCATATAATATAACTGGTAGAATAATATTTTTATATATTTTCAGCTTAACGTTTTTTGAAAGGAGTTGGGACATCAAAAGTCTCTGCAATGCATAATAGCATGCATTTCCAGAATTGAGCCTATGTTTAATTTCTTTGTGCATCTCATTCCTATTTGTGATCATTGTTCCTAGGTATTTGAATTCAGCCAATTCCTCAAAATTTCCCTCATTTGTCATTAGCTGTCCATTTCCATTATATAATGTATTTCTACGTGTGACCATATATTTAGTTTTACTGATATTTACTTCCAGTCCTAATTTCTTAGTGTTACTCAATAGTGTGTGCGTGTTGGCCTTTAGTATCTCCTCGCTATCGGCCAGTAGTACTACATCATCAGCATAAACTAACAGCTTATTAATATTAATAAATTTATTTGTTGAAATTCTTTCAATAACAATTGGTATAAATCTATGATTAGCCCCGCAAATCTCAGAGCATTGTCCATATAAAACTCCTGGCCGGTTAATTAGGAAGCTAGTTTCAGTTGTAAGCCTTCCTTATTCTCTAAAGATTTAATGGCATGCTCTAGTACAAAATTAAATAGTAGAGGAGATAGTGCATCTCCTTGCTTCAACCCATTCTGGATTTCAAAAGTGTCTGAAAACTGTTTGCCTACACGCACCCTACTCGTTGAGCCATTTAGACACATTCGTATAAGTCTAACTAACTTTTTGGGAATTCCGAACTCCAGCAGGATACTATATAACTTCTCCCTCTTAATTGAATCATATGCTTTTTTGAAGTCTACATATAGTTGACGTACAGTGCCATTATATTCCCATTTCTTTTCTAAAATCTGTCTTATACTAAAAATCTGATCTGTTGTAGACCTGTTTCTTCTAAATGCACATTGATGATCTCCTAGAATGTCATCAATATAGGGAGTAAGTCTGCTTACTAACGACAACGACTTACGTTCTATATTTTTCGTCATGTGACATTCCTTTTTTATATCAAACGCTAAAAGTAAGCACAAGACAGGATCAAACTAGAGACTACGTGTTTCAGGAATAGGTAAAAAAAAAAAAAAACGTTACTGATACATAAATTATCTCGTTACGTTTATATTCTCGAGACGTTTTGAATCCGTAAATTGATTAACCCTTTATTATTATACTTTATATTCTCATTTATAAATTACTATTCTTTATCAAAAATTTACATGTTAACTTGGTAGTCCTGTGGTTAGAGCTTCTGACTGCCATGCGTGAGGTCGTAGGTTCGATTCCCGGTCGAACTATAGTGATTTTTTTTTTCGCTTGAAATGATATTTTGTTGTCGGTAACATTTCCTACTATTTTGAACGTTTTCTAACGCATCTTAAAATACTGCATATAATTCATAAGTAATGGGCAAAGCTTTTATTAGTTTCCAAGAATTGGTCGAAATTCTTGACGTTAGATGGCAGCACATCATCTGTGAAACCAATTCTACGTTTTATTTGACAAAGCGTGAAGTGAAATATATATAAATTAAAACACACTTATTTTTTTCGTACCTCCTCAATTAGGGAATCTCTATTAATTCTTATCCATATTCATTTCTTGCACAATAATCACTAGTTGATGTTGTTTTATTTCTGTTACAAACTGCGAGTAATATTGTTCTGACGTCACTATGATGACGAATATGTGACGTATTGTGTATAACAGCTGTTTTGTTATATAGCTCCGGCACAACGTTTATTAGTAAGGAAATTATACGTGATCTACATAAGGCTTATATATTGTATAACTAAACAACTGATGAAAGCCTGTATTAGAGATTTTTATTAGTAAGACCGTTAGTGTAAAACTTGTTTACTTTTTATTTTTTTAAGCTCTGTCCTTCCCTGTCCGAGATTAGGGCGCTCTCTAATCGGAACTTGTTGAACAAGTTAATTTAGTTACACTCATTTACCCACAGATGTCAGCGAGTGATAGAGGGTAAACATAATGCCTCGATGAGACATCTAGTGGGTAACTAAGGTATTATTGGATGGGAAACGGTCGGCAAATTTTGCACAGAGGTCTTTTTATTCAGGCTTGTGGTTTTTTACGAGCCTCAAATCTTAAAACTCGGGACCCACGGCTTAAAGTCCCTCCCGGGGACTTGTTCCTTGGATTTTTTATCCTAAAAATCGATTGACCACTGCCGGGTTTGAACCCAAGTCCCTCGGAAACAAGGAACATAACCACTAGCTCATAGTGGCCAACTAAAACCTGTTTTTCAATTAGAAAAATATTGGGTGTAAATTAATATTGAGTGTAAAAGTAATAGAAACTTTAGAATACCCAATGGTTTGAATGTTAATTGTGTGAAAGAGCTGGATGACATAAGCAGATAATAGCAGCCAGTGATATCGGTTTTCCATTGTGTTAAAATATGCATAACAAATGTCAACTGGCTTCGCACAGAAGTATGTTTATATTAACTGCGCACGTCTGGTTTAAGCTAATTTGCATTCCGCTCCCTTCATTACACCCATAATCCACCGCGGCAGGAACTAAAATTAAAAATATTGCAACTTCCATATATTCCCATTTTATTTCAAACAGTTTAACTTTACTTTATAAGCCCATTTCCATTATAGTTTAATTTAATTAAAAATACGAATAACCATGTAACTCCAGCTTCGTTTCAAAATCCAAAATTAAAACAATTTAAAATACAAAAAATTGTACTAATGACAACTTATAACAACGTTAAATTATTTATAAGATTATGAAGAAGTAAGTCAGGAGTAGCGTTTCAGACGTAAGCAGTAGCGGTAGTGACAGTATTTTATGTAATTATGCTTATGCACCTGACAAGGGAACTATCAGCAATTGCATTCCGAAACTTACCTTGAAATTTCTTTCAGAGAAGCTTTGTGATGTACCAAGGCCGTTTGAAAAAACTGCCGTTTTTAACTACAAGGCACTAAAATCTATAGGCAAATCTCATTTAAACTATAGGGAAGTATTACAACTGCCGAATTGATATATTGGATAATCCTCAATATCTACCGTCAGCGCCGCGTCCCGCCTCACTCCACTCTAAGTCAAGCAGAGAGTCCATCTGCTCCGTACAGTGAGTTCCCATTGCTAGATTCTGGTTTCGATTTCTGTGCCTTGCAGTTAATAAGACATAACATTTTGGACACAGCCTTGATGCATCACAACGCTTCGTTTGGAGAAATTTCAAGGTAGATTTCGGCACCTTGTGAGGCTTGGACATATACAAAGACGAAATTGATCTGAATCCAAGGAACAGAAATGGAATTCCTACGAACATTGATACATAAAATGTAAATATAGTATAATATTCGAAATTACTAAATTAAAAAAAAAACACTAGAGGTAGAAAAAATAACACACATAGAGTAAAATAGATTAAAATGGTTGTACATCTGAAAAAAATGGGAAAGGAAAGATTACCACAGAGAATGTCAAATCTCAAGGTACAAAGAAAACGACCATGGGGAAGATCACAGGAAAGATGGATTAACCAATTAAAGAAAACCTTACAAGAAAGTTGATACAAATGAGATTAATTGAAAGGAAGAAAGACATAGAAGGACAGAGATGAATTGAGGAAATATGGAATCGATTTTCTGAAAGGGCACGACAGAAGAATGCTTTTTTTTTTTTTTAAAATGCATGTTATTATCGAGGCAATTCAAAGATGGGCGTAAAAATTCAACATTTTTTCTAATAAGCTTCTTGTTTTAGGCTTGAGTTACTTTTACGTGTCCTAAATCTACGAACATGGATTCAAGGCATTACTTCTCTTGGGAAGGAAGAGATATTCGGGCTTTTGGTGCCTGAAAAAATCCATCTTTCCCGGCATAGTTTGAACATAAAACCAGAAATGACCATGGTAACGACTAGAGCACCATAACTTCTCTGATTCAAATCATTAGGCCTATTGATTTCATTTATTTTTTCGTAGTTTTCCTTATCCGTCAAGAATTGATTTCCATTATCACAAAATCATTAATCGTTATTTAATAATCTTAATCAGAAGTAAAACACCCAGTTTGTAAACCAAAAATGATGTGGAAGAATAACATTAACCCTGATTTGAGAGAAGTAGATTATACAGGGAATGATTGGAAAATATTAGTTCAGGATGGGGCCATTGAGCAAGTGTAGTTACTATCAGTAGTAACATGAACTGCTGTCAAGAAGTTAGGCACAGGATAGCAATGACAAAGGAAGCTTTTAACAAGAAGAGAAGCATTATCTATAGACCTTTGGCAAAATAATTACGGGAGAGGCTAGTGAAGTGCTTTGTGTGGAGAGTAGCATTATATGGTGCAGACGCGTGGGCTTTACGACGGAATGAGGAAAAGCGACTGGAAGCTTTTGAGATGTGGATATGGAGAAGGATGGAACGTATAAAATGGTCAGACAAAATAAAAAATAAAGATGTGCTAGACAAAGAGGGTAAAGAAAGAACAATGCTGGAACTAAACAAGAGGAAAAGAAATTGTATTGGTCACTGGTTAAGAAGAAACTGCCTGCTGACGGATGCCCTAGAAGGAATTATCAACGAAAAGAAAGAGGGGGAAAAGACATAATATGATAGACAATATTAAAATAATGGTTTGTATGCGGATAAAAAAAGGAAAGTTGAATTAAGGAAAGAATGCTAAATTTGCAGTGAAAGACCTGCTCTTGGGCAGAGCACTTTGTATATTGTATATATACATAGTAAATATTATATAAATAAAGACAAAAGTAATTTAAGTGCTTCTGTTACAATTATTAACGTAGATCTACGTATAATGTATTTATTTATTTCTTTACCTTAGTTTAACCTCTCGCTCTGCAGGTACTTTCATATGCCCCACGTCACCCGAGCTTTAGATTAATACGACATATTGGGAGAGAATTTTAAACTCTCAATGACGCACGTACATTTTAGACCACGCATGGAGAGATGAGTGATCAGTCCATCCCTGAGCCACCTCCAAAGTGCCTACTTTAAATGTATTCTACAAGTAGTATAATCTACAGTTTCATGGTCTATTATAAACGTGGCTGTAAATCCATACGTTCACATGGCCAGATGGTGTTCGGCGACTATTTGGGCCTTAAACTTTCCTGGCATTTGCCCCACCTATGAAACTTGTGCCGACCTGAGATCGAACCCGGGCCCGTTCATCTGAGGCAATGACATTATCACTAAACTACAGCGGTGGGCTGTCAATAATTTATTTAATTTAAAATCTTTCGCTATTGAATAGTTGCATGAAAGACAAGGAGCAATAAAAAACAAAGTAGCCTATCTCACTTTATGTCAATTGCAGAAACAAAGTGTATACTAATGATTAGAGCTAGGAATTTTAGGTGCTGCACCTTAATTTTTTTTGTTATTACAATGCTCAAATTAGCTTGTCTTGCAAAGAAAACATTAAATAAGTGCCCCTAACTGTGTTTTAGTTGCACCTTTTTGCACATTTTTTCAATGTTAGCACTTTTGTTGCACCTTTTCTTCAATACAAGCACATTTTGCACTTTTTCAAACCTTTTTTTTTCCTTTGCAGCATTTTATTCCCAAAATAATGTGTATTTATATTTTTTTTTACATTTCTTCAAATACGCTTTCAAGGGTTGTAACAATGTGTGGTATCAGTCCACATCACAATACTTCCACTTCAGTGCAGTCCCGTTAGGCTAGTCCTTTTAAAATAGATGCACCACAGTTATGTGAGAGCTATTGTTTAAGCAAGGGATGTTGTTGAGTTCATGGACAAGTGTTTCAGTTCAAAATAATATTTGACTAGTGCGGTCTGCTATTTTCCTGAGTTACTAGTATACAGTATATCAAAACCGAAAGTGAACTACAAACCTCGTGATATTGTTAAACAGCTTAGTGCAGATGGAATTCAGAGTGATGGATCTGTTATGAGGTGCATTTTTCGTAATATTTCAATAACAATTGATGAAAAACACCAATGCAATCTTGTTAGGCAGCATATAGGTAGTCCAAAACTCGTGGAAAATAAGGAACTACATACAAAGCAGTAAAGGTGTTGTGAGAGAACAGTTTATTGATGAGGCACTGGCTTCTTCAAGTTCAATAAATAGAAATGATTTTTTTAACGATGCAGTATATATTATTTAACTCAATGTTTTTGTATGTCGTTAGTTATTTGATGCAATGGGTTTTGGTACTCTTTAATGTCTATTTATATGGGAAATTTGCACCTTTTACTTATGATAAAAAAGCATTGGATTGTTAAATAATATCTGCTTTAACAGTTTTCTGGACTTGTGATTTCAATAACATAATGTTCTGGGACATTTCTTACGTAGACTTTTTAATACACGACAACATGAGTGAATATTGGGTCGTTAGTTATTTGATGTAATTGAATTAGTACTCTCTAATCATTATTTACATGGGAAATTTGAACATTTTATTTTAAAAAATTGCACCTATTTTGAACATTTTTGTGCTAAATTAAAAACCTTTATTGCACATTTTCACCAAAATTTTGCACCTAAAATTCCTAGCTCTACTAATGATTTAACTAACTAACTAAATCATGGGCTCTATCGAACCCATAGGTTCATGGCCGCGCTGACATAAACTCTCCATACATCATTATCCGAACTAATGTTTTCCAATCATTCCCTGAATAATCTACTTCTCTCAAATAATGGATAATGTTATTCTCCCGCCTCATTCTTGGTCTATCAACTGGGCGTTTTCCATCTGGTTTTCCTATCAGAAGCTCCCATGCATTTATTTCATCCCCCATACGTGCCACATGTTCTGCCCATTGTAGCCTACGAGACTTAACTGTTCTTATTATATCTGGCTTCTTATAGTATGTACTATGATCACAGTTTTTAATTTTTATTGTTTCCATGACAACTTAAAAAAACTGAAAATCTACAACCGCCAATTTAAGAAAAGAAAATTAAGGATGAACAACGATCATAGTTCTACTTAAAATGTCTTTCATTTTTAGTATTTTAACAGTTGTCATGGAAACAATAAACATTGTAAATCTATGGTGACACAGTGATGGTTCAGGCATTACTTTTCAATATACTGTTTAATATCTAGTAACTTGCCATATGTTTTGTATCAAAGTAACAAGTTTGTTCGAATTAGAATTAAAACTGGGAAACAACTCATTCCTATTTTGGTAAATTAAGTAGATATGATTTAGTACGAAATTTAATAATTTTCATTATTTATATAAAATCTGCACTCAAAATACTATGTAAATAAGTTAATGTTAAACAGCATAATCTATAATTTTCTGTTCCATTAGTCGAGTTTAATATCTCCATTATATATACTATAATCTACAATAAGTTATATATGGATTTTTTTTGTCCACTCTCACCAGATTGTTTTTTATGACAATTCTGGCTTTGTCCCTTGGCATTTGGCGGAATTGTAATCCATTCCTTATGCTGTGGAGCCTAGAAGGCGGTGTTACGTTATCCCGATGATATGATGGGTGATAAATAAAGCACCAGGAGAATGTTTATCCTAAACTTAACCTGAATTCCAGGCCATGAACAACCATAGGAATAATTCCCTTTAAAGAAAAATTCTTATGGCCTGACCGGGAATCGAACCCGGTATCTCATAAACTGCAGTCAGAAATTACGCTGATTACTAGCCCATGAGGCTGGTCATGTATAAAATATTAAATGTAATATAAATGTATTGTATATACACAAAAAGATAAGTCATGTTTCCAAGGAAACGCATTGTTTAACAAATGAAACAAGACAGAAACATTCACACCATGACGGAAGTGTATAAATTATCTCGAAGGCATTGTAATGCTCACTCGTCAAGGAAAATAGTTGCATAGGTGTTCCCTAAGGGTCGTCGTGTTCGTATTGAACATAACATAGTAACGTCACAAGCCCGATATGCAGATATAGGCCTATTAACTACATTCACAACTTCTTTCGTTTCCTCTTTTTGTCTTTAATGAAATCCTAAACATCACTCAGATCTTGGAATGAGGATGAAGATACACTAGGTGAAAGATATTGATTTCATAAACAAATTATTACAGTGCAGTAAACAAAGTGTATTTCTATATTTATCAACTAATGGGTTCAGACTGGAAGCATTTTGATACTGTATTATAGATATCTTAATCCCGAGGCTACTGAGCCAGACATTTTCGTTGTTTCCATCAGTCGCCAATTTACAACAGTTAATTTTACCATAAATTCGTTATTTAATAATTATTAATCATATCTTATAGAATACATTGGTCGAAAGAGTGACGATCTTTCACCGTAATAATACAACCGTCAAGAAATGCGGACATGGGTTCAACTCGGGTAAAATTTCCTGGAGGTCAAATAGTCCCCCATTCGGTTCTCCGGGCGGGGACTACTTCAGGGAACCCATGCCAAAGGCTCAAACATAGGGAAATGTTCATAGGAACATGGAATGTGAGGACTTTATACAATAGCGGGGCGCTTGAGGTATTAACCCGTGAATTAGACAAATCACCCTCGGATATAGTCGCTTTACAGGAAGTTAGATGGCCAGGAGAAGGTAGTCAGGAATCAGGAAGCTTTGCGTTATACTACGGGGTGCAGAAAGACCTGAATTTGGAAAGGGTTTTTTGTCCGAAGGAGGATCTTATCCGCTATCCGAGATATTAAGTTTGTCAGTGACAAGATATCATACATAATTCCAAAGGGTAAACGACATGATTTTGTAATCGTAAATGTACATGCTGACACAGAAGATAAACGAGATCAAGGATGAGTTCTATGAAAAATTAGAATGCGTATTTGATAGCCTTTCACGATATCATATGAAAATTGTCTTAGGAGATTTTAATGCAAAAGAGGGGCGGGAAGATATATTCAAACCAACAATAGGCAAATTCAATCTTCATAAAGATAGTAACAACAATGGGGTTAGATTAGTTACCTTTGCCACATCAAAGAATCTCATTGTTAAGAGCACAACATTTCAGCATAAGGGTATTCATAAATACACCTGGACGTCTCCAGATGGCAAAACTCGAAACCAGATAGATCACATATTAGTGGACAAACGCTGGCACAATAGCATTATCGATGTTAGATCATCAGTTAGAGGGAAATACTGCAATTCGGATCATCATCTGGTCAGGGTGAATATCAGACAACGGCTATCGCTAATGAGAGGAACAAACGCTAAAGATGATTCTGAAAAAAAATATTTAAAAAAACTTGAAAAATGATGAAATGCAGGAAGAATACCAAATTAAAATTGCTAATAGATTTGAAGTATTCAAATCTTCAGATGACAATGTGGCAAACGAAGAATAAACTAATATAAATAAAGAATGGGAGGCTATAAGAGATACTATTAAATTGTCAGCAACAGAAAGCATTGGTTGTTTAGAAAAAAGGCAAAACAAGAAATGGTTTGATGAGGAATGTGCCGACATTGTACAGAAAAGAAAGCAAGCAAAAATTAAATGGTTACACGAGCCAAATGAGGTAAATTTGGAGAAATTGGGCAGTGTCAGACGGGAAACCTCGAGGTTACTAAAGAGTAAAAAGAGGGAATATCTGAGAGAGAAGATTGATGATCATGAAATGAATGGCAAAAATAGGAACATTAGAGAGTTATATCAGGGAATCAGGATAGAGAGGAAAGGGTTTCAGGTTAGAACAAACATAATTAGGAATGAAAATGGGGATGTGATTGCAGATTCCAGGAGTATATTCAATAGATGGAAAAGTTACTTTAATCAGCTATTAAATGTACATACAGAACAGGACATTAAGAAGGATAAGTTACAGACAGCAGAAATGCTAGTCGCAGAGCCAAATGCATTAGAGGTTCAAATGGCGATTGAAAAATTGAAGATGTATAAAGCATCAGGTTCAGATGAGGTCCCAGCAGAACTGATAAAATCAGGGGGAGAAAAATTGATGGACAAGATACGCTGGTTGCTTAGTATGATTTGGGAAAAAGAAGCTCTTCCAGATGAATGGAAGGAATCAATTATCGTACCAATTTATAAGAAAGGAGATAAAACTAATTGCAACAACTACAGGAGCATCTCATTACTTTCAACTTCGTACAAAATTCTAACAAATATATTAGTAAGCAGACTTACTTCTATATTGATGACATTCTAGGAGATCATCAATGTGCATTTAGAAGAAACAGGTCTACAACAGATCAGATTTTCAGTATAAGACAGATTTTAGAAAAGAAATGGGAATATAATGGTACTGTACATCAACTATTTGTAGACTTCAAAAAAGCATATGATTCAATTAAGAGGGAGAAATTATATAGTATCCTGCTGGAGTTCGGAATTCCTAAAAAGTTAGTTAGACTTATACGAATGTGTCTAAATGGCTCAAAGAGTAGGGTGCGTGTAGGCAAACAGTTTTCAGACACTTTAGAAATCCAGAATGGGTTGAAGCAAGGAGATGCACTGTCTCCTCTATTATTTAATTTTGTACTAGAGCATGCCATTAAATCTTTAGAGAATGAGGAAGGCTTACAACTGAATGGTAATAATAAGCTGTTAGTTTATGCTGATGATGTAGTACTACTGGCCGATAGCGAGGAGATACTAAAGGCCAACACGCACACACTATTGAGTAACACTAAGAAATTAGGACTGGAAGTAAATATCAATAAAACTAAATATATGGTCACACGTAGAAATTCATTATATAATGGAAATGGACAGCTAATGACAAATGAGGGAAATTTTGAGGAAGTGGCTGAATTCAAATACCTAGGAACAATAATCACAAACAGGAATGAGATGCACAAGGAAATTAAACATAGGCTAAATTCTGGAAATTCATGTTATTATGCATTACAGAGACTCTGGACTTCCCAACTCCTTTCAAAAAACGTTAAACTGAAAATATATAAAAGTATTATTCTACCAGTTATATTATATGGATGCGAAACATGGACTCTTACTTTAAGGAAGGAAGGAGATTACGAGTATTTGAGAATAAAGTACTTAGGAACATTTTTGAACCAAAGAGAGATGAACAGACAGGTGAATAGAGAAGACTGATTAACAGTGAAATCTTTATAGGAAGCCAGATATAATGAGAACAGTTAAGTCTTGTAGACTGCGATGGGCAGGGAATGTGGCACGATGTGGGGAGTGAAAGACATGCATGTAAGCTTCTTGTAGGAAAACCAGAGGAAATACGCCCAGTTGGTAGACCAAGAATGAGGTGGGATAATAACATTAACTATGATTTGAGGGAAGTAGATTATACAGGGAATGATTGGAAAACATTAGCTCATGATAGGGATGTATGGATGGCTTATGCCCGCGCGACCATGAACCTACGGGTTCGATAGTGCCAGTGAGTCAGTTAATCTTATGATAGGGATGTATGCCCGCGCGACCATGAACCTACGGGTTCGATAGTGCCAGTGAGTCAGTTAATCTTATGATAGGGATGTATGCCCGCGCGACCATGAACCTACGGGTTCGATAGTGCCAGTGAGTCAGTTAATCTTATGATAGGGATGTATGCCCGCGCGAACATGAACCTACGGGTTCGATAGTGCCAGTGAGTCAGTTAATCTTATGATAGGGATGTATGCCCGCGCGAACATGAACCTACGGGTTTCGATAGTGCCAGTGAGTCAGTTAATCTTATGATAGGGATGTATGCCCGCGCGACCATGAACCTACGGGTTCGATAGTGCCAGTGAGTCAGTTAATCTTATGATAGGGATGTATGCCCGCGCGACCATGAACCTACGGGTTCGATAGTGCCAGTGAGTCAGTTAATCTTATGATAGGGATGTATGCCCGCGCGAACCATGAACCTACGGGTTCGATAGTGCCAGTGAGTCAGTTAATCTTATGATAGGGATGTATGCCCGCGCGACCATGAACCTACGGGTTCGATAGTGCCAGTGAGTCAGTTAATCTTATGATAGGGATGTATGCCCGCGCGACCATGAACCTACGGGTTCGATAGTGCCAGTGAGTCAGTTAATCTTATGATAGGGATGTATGCCCGCGCGACCATGAACCTACGGGTTCGATAGTGCCAGTGAGTCAGTTAATCTTATGATAGGGATGTATGCCGCGCGACCATGAACCTACGGGTTCGATAGTGCCAGTGAGTCAGTTAATCTTATGATAGGGATGTATGCCCGCGCGACCATGACCATGAACCTACGGGTTCGATAGTGCCAGTGAGTCAGTTAATCTTATGATAGGGATGTATGCCCGCGCGACCATGAACCTACGGGTTCGATAGTGCCAGTGAGTCAGTTAATCTTATGATAGGGATGTATGCCGCGCGACCATGAACCTACGGGTTCGATAGTGCCAGTGAGTCAGTTAATGTTATGATAGGGATGTATGCCCGCGCGACCATGAACCTACGGGTTCGATAGTGCCAGTGAGTCAGTTAATCTTATGATAGGGATGTATGCCCGCGCGACCATGAACCTACGGGTTCGATAGTGCCAGTGAGTCAGTTAATCTTATGATAGGGATGTATGCCCGCGCGACCATGAACCTACGGGTTCGATAGTGCCAGTGAGTCAGTTAATCTTATGATAGGGATGTATGCCCGCGCGACCATGAACCTACGGGTTCGATAGTGCCAGTGAGTCAGTTAATCTTATGATAGGGATGTATGCCCGCGCGACCATGAACCTACGGGTTCGATAGTGCCAGTGAGTCAGTTAATCTTATGATAGGGATGTATGCCCGCGCGACCATGAACCTACGGGTTCGATAGTGCCAGTGAGTCAGTTAATCTTATGATAGGGATGTATGCCCGCGCGACCATGAACCTACGGGTTCGATAGTGCCAGTGAGTCAGTTAATCTTATGATAGGGATGTATGCCCGCGCGACCATGAACCTACGGGTTCGATAGTGCCAGTGAGTCAGTTAAACTATGATAGGGATGTATGCCCGCGCGACCATGAACCTACGGGTTCGATAGTGCCAGGAGTCAGTTAATCTTATGATAGGGATGTATGCCCGCGCGACCATGAACCTACGGGTTCGATAGTGCCAGTGAGTCAGTTAATCTTATGATAGGGATGAATGCCCGCGCGACCATGAACCTACGGGTTCGATAGTGCCAGTGAGTCAGTTAATCTCATGATAGGGATGTATGCCCCGCGCGACCATGAACCTACGGGTTCGATAGTGCCAGTGAGTCAGTTAATCTTATGATAGGGATGTATGCCCGCGCGACCATGAACCTACGGGTTCGATAGTGCCAGTGAGTCAGTTAATCTTATGATAGGGATGTATGCCCGCGCGACCATGAACCTACGGGTTCGATAGTGCCAGTGAGTCAGTTAATCTTATGATAGGGATGTATGCCCGCGCGACCATGAACCTACGGGTTCGATAGTGCCAGTGAGGCAGTTAATCTTATGATAGGGATGTATGGCCCGCGCGACCATGAACCTACGGGTTCGATAGGCCAGTGAGTCAGTTAATCTTATGATAGGGATGTATGCCCGCGCGACCATGAACCTACGGTTCGATAGTGCCAGTGAGTCAGTTAATCTTATGATAGGGATGTATGCCCGCGCGACCATGAAACCTACGGGTTCGATAGTGCCAGTGGAGTCAGTTAATCTATATGATAGGGATGTATGCCCGCGCGACCATGAACCTACGGGTTCGATAGTGCCAGTGAGTCAGTTAATGTTATGATAGGGATGTATGCCCGCGCGACCATGAACCTACGGGTTCGATAGTGCCAGTGAGTCAGTTAATCTTATGATAGGGATGTATGCCGCGCGACCATGAACCTACGGGTTCGATAGTGCCAGTGAGTCAGTTAATCTTATGATAGGGATGTATGCCCGCGCGACCATGAACCTATACGGGTTCGATAGTGCCAGTGGAGTCAGTTAATCTTATGATAGGGATGTATGCCCGCGCGACCATGAACTACGGGGTTCGATAGTGCCAGTGAGTCAGTTAATCTTATGATAGGGATGTATGCCCGCGCGACCATGAACCTACGGGTTCGATAGTGCCAGTGGTCAGTTAATCTTATGATAGGGATGTATGCCCGCGCGACCATGAACCTACGGGTTCGATAGTGCCAGTGAGTCAGTTTAATCTTATGATAGGGATGTATGCCCGCGCGACCATGAACCTACGGGTTCGATAGTGCCAGTGAGTCAGTTAATCTTATGATAGGGATGTATGCCCGCGCGACCATGAACCTACGGGTTCGATAGTGCCAGTGAGTCAGTTAATCTTATGATAGGGATGTATGCCCCGCGCGAACCATGAACCTACGGGTTCGATAGTGCCAGTGAGTCAGTTAATCTTATGATAGGGATGTATGCCCGCGCGACCATGAACCTACGGGTTCGATAGTGCCAGTGAGTCAGTTAATCTTATGATAGGGATGTATGCCCGCGCGACCATGAACCTACGGGTTCGATAGTGCCAGTGGAGTCAGTTAATCTTATGATAGGGATGTATGCCCGCGCGACCATGAACCTACGGGTTCGATAGTGCCAGTGAGTCAGTTAATCTTATGATAGGGATGTATGCCCGCGCGACCATGAACCTACGGGTTCGATAGTGCCAGTGAGTCAGTTAAACTATGATAGGGATGTATGCCCGCGCGACCATGAACCTACGGGTTCGATAGTGCCAGTGAGTCAGTTAATCTTATGATAGGGATGTATGCCCGCGCGACCATGAACCTACGGGTTCGATAGTGCCAGTGAGTCAGTTAATCTTATGATAGGGATGTAATGCCCGCGCGACCATGAACCTACGGGTTCGATAGTGCCCGTGAGTCAGTTAATTTTATGATAGGGATGTCTGCCCCCTCCGACCCATGAACCTACGGGTTCGAATTAGTGCCAGTGAGTCAGTTTTAATCTTATGATAGGGATGTATGCCCGCGCGACCATGAACCTACGGGTTCGATAGTGCCAGTGAGTCAGTTAATCTTATGATAGGGATGTATGCCCGCGCGACCATGAACCTACGGGTTCGATAGTGCCAGTGAGTCAGTTAATCTTATGATAGGGATGTATGCCCGCGCGACCATGAACCTACGGGTTCGATAGTGCCAGTGAGTCAGTTAATCTTATGATAGGGATGTATGCCCGCGCGAACCATGAACCTACGGGTTCGATAGTGCCAGTGAGTCAGTTAATCTTATGATAGGGATGTATGCCCGCGCGACCATGAACCTACGGGTTCGATAGTGCCAGTGAGTCAGTTAATCTTATGATAGGGATGTATGCCCGCGCGACCATGAACCTACGGGTTCGATAGTGCCAGTGAGTCAGTTAATCTTATGATAGGGATGTATGCCCGCGCGACCATGAACCTACGGGTTCGATAGTGCCAGTGAGTCAGTTAATCTTATGATAGGGATGTATGCCCCGCGCGACCATGAACCTAACGGGTTCGATAGTGCCAGTGAGTCAGTTAATCTTATGATAGGGATGTATGCCCGCGCGACCATGAACCTACGGGTTCGATAGTGCCAGTGAGTCAGTTAATCTTATGATAGGGATTGTATGCCCGCGCGAACCATGAACCTACGGGTTCGATAGTGCCAGTGAGTCAGTTAATCTTATGATAGGGATGTATGCCCGCGCGACCATGAACCTACGGGTTCGATAGTGCCAGTGAGTCAGTTAATCTTATGATATGATGTATGCCCGCGCGACCATGAACCTACGGGTTCGATAGTGCCAGTGAGTCAGTTAATCTTATGATAGGGATGTATGCCCGCGCGACCATGAACCTACGGGTTCGATAGTGCCAGTGAGTCAGTTAATCTTATGATAGGGATGTATGCCCGCGCGACCATGAACCTACGGGTTCGATAGTGCCAGTGAGTCAGTTAATGTTATGATAGGGATGTATGCCCGCGCGACCATGAACCTACGGGTTCGATAGTGCCAGTGAGTCAGTTAATGTTATGATAGGGATGTATGCCCGCGCGACCATGAACCTACGGGTTCGATAGTGCCAGTGAGTCAGTTAATCTTATGATAGGGATGTATGCCCGCGCGACCATGAACCTACGGGTTCGATAGTGCCAGTGAGTCAGTTAATCTTATGATAGGGATGTATGCCCGCGCGACCATGAACCTACGGGTTCGATAGTGCCAGTGAGTCAGTTAATGTTATGATAGGGATGTATGCCCGCGCCGACCATGAACCTACGGGTTCGATAGTGCCAGTGAGTCAGTTAATGTTATGATAGGGATGTATGCCCGCGCGACCATGAACCTACGGGTTCGATAGTGCCAGTGAGTCAGTTAATCTTATGATAGGGATGTATGCCCGCGCGACCATGAACCTACGGGTTCGATAGTGCCAGTGAGTCAGTTAATCTTATGATAGGGATGTATGCCCGCGCGACCCATGAACCTACGGGTTCGATAGTGCCAGTGAGTCAGTTAATGTTATGATAGGGATGTATGCCCGCGCGACCATGAACCTACGGGTTCGATAGTGCCAGTGAGTCAGTTAATGTTATGATAGGGATGTATGCCCGCGCGACCATGAACCTACGGGTTCGATAGTGCCAGTGAGTCAGTTAATGTTATGATAGGGATGTATGCCCGCGCGACCATGAACCTACGGGTTCGATAGTGCCAGTGAGTCAGTTAATGTTATGATAGGGATGTATGCCCGCGCGACCATGAACCTACGGGTTCGATAGTGCCAGTGAGTCAGTTAATCTTTATGATAGGGATGTATGCCCGCGCGACCATGAACCTACGGGTTCGATAGTGCCAGTGAGTCAGTTAATGTTATGATAGGGATGTATGCCCGCGCGACCATGAACCTACGGGTTCGATAGTGCCAGTGAGTCAGTTAATGTTATGATAGGGATGTATGCCCGCGCGACCATGAACCTACGGGTTCGATAGTGCCAGTGAGTCAGTTAATGTTATGATAGGGATGTATGCCCGCGCGACCATGAACCTACGGGTTCGATAGTGCCAGTGAGTCAGTTAATCTTATGATAGGGATGTATGCCCGCGCGACCATGAACCTACGGGTTCGATAGTGCCAGTGAGTCAGTTAATGTTATGATAGGGATGTATGCCCGCGCGACCATGAACCTACGGGTTCGATAGTGCCAGTGAGTCAGTTAATCTTATGATAGGGATGTATGCCCGCGCGACCATGAACCTACGGGTTCGATAGTGCCAGTGAGTCAGTTAATCTTATGATAGGGATGTATGCCCGCGCGACCATGAACCTACGGGTTCGATAGTGCCAGTGAGTCAGTTAATCTTATGATAGGGATGATATGCCCGCGCGACCATGAACCTACGGGTTCGATAGTGCCAGTGAGTCAGTTAATGTTATGATAGGGATGTATGCCCGCGCGACCATGAACCTACGGGTTCGATAGTGCCAGTGAGTCAGTTAATCTTATGATAGGGATGTATGCCCGCGCGACCCATGAACCTACGGGTTCGATAGTGCCAGTGAGTCAGTTAATCTTATGATAGGGATGTATGCCCGCGCGACCATGAACCTCAGGGTTCGATAGTGCCAGTGAGTCAGTTAATCTTATGATAGGGATGTATGCCCGCGCGACCATGAACCTACGGGTTCGATAGTGCCAGTGAGTCAGTTAATGTTATGATAGGGATGTATGCCCGCGCGACCATGAACCTACGGGTTCGATAGTGCCAGTGAGTCAGTTAATGTTATGATAGGGATGTATGCCCGCGCGCACCATGAACCTACGGGTTCGATAGTGCCAGTGAGTCAGTTAATGTTATGATAGGGATGTATGCCCGCGCGACCATGAACCTACGGGTTCGATAGTGCCAGTGAGTCAGTTAATGTTATGATAGGGATGTATGCCCGCGCGACCATGAACCTACGGGTTCGATAGTGCCAGTGAGTCAGTTAATCTTATGATAGGGATGTATGCCCGCGCGACCATGAACCTACGGGTTCGATAGTGCCAGTGAGTCAGTTAATGTTATGATAGGAGATGTATGCCCGCGCGACCATGAACCTACGGGTTCGATAGTGCCAGTGAGTCAGTTAATCTTATGATAGGGATGTATGCCCGCGCGACCATGAACCTACGGGTTCGATAGTGCCAGTGAGTCAGTTAATCTTATGATAGGGATGTATGCCCGCGCGACCATGAACCTACGGGTTCGATAGTGCCAGTGAGTCAGTTAATCTTATGATAGGGATGTATGCCCGCGCGACCATGAACCTACGGGTTCGATAGTGCCAGTGAGTCAGTTAATCTTATGATAGGGATGTATGCCCGCGCGACCATGAACCTACGGGTTCGATAGTGCCAGTGAGTCAGTTAATGTTATGATAGGGATGTATGCCCGCGCGACCATGAACCTACGGGTTCGATAGTGCCAGTGAGTCAGTTAATCTTATGATAGGGATGTATGCCCGCGCGACCATGAACCTACGGGTTCGATAG